>JAHRHJ020003686.1:0-129317 GCA_019776745.2 Taxus chinensis | reverse complement strand
TTGGACGCGAGTTCATCAATTATTGTTTGAAGATTCCAGTACGAAAGGTGGTGACTTCTATTAGCATTCAGGATGCTGATAGTAGATGGGAGAAGCATACAGTTGATTGCATTAGCATCATGAATAGCCGATACATGAAGAAGCCTAAATCTTCTTCAAAGTTCCGAGAACTCTTCCACGGTCCAATTTGGTGCAGGAAATAGATGATGTCGTAAAATTGCTATGCAGGATGAATGGCGAAGCGAATGCTTACACTTTCCGTACATGGATGTATGCTTTCATCAGGACCATTGAAATCAACAAGGTTGATTCTATAATCAATTGGCTGGAAATTATTAGCAACAACATCGGTGAGCAACTCCGGAACGTGAAGCGTACTTTCAGCTTCAAGATGACTTCATACTTGGTGTATGCCGCAGCTTCACAGGGCATCTTTTCCAAGTTGGATAGATGTGGTGTTCTTTCCAAGGACCCCATTTCGAATGCTAGCCGCAGCTTACTGCACCTGCATGCGAGAAAGACTTCAAAGTGATCAACGATGACTTCTACGATTTCATCTGCAAGCTAGACAAAGACTTGAAGGCCAACAGGGCAAGCAAGGACGTGTGGGAAGCTGTGTCCAAGATTGGCAGTCTATTCATTCAATTTGTAGATTTCACATACCTCAGGGTCACGGGCTTTTCTGGAGAACCAACAAAGATGCCCAGGTATCCGAATGATAGATTGATCGCCATGGAGCTGAGCAGGCAACTTGTGGAGTTGCACGACCTTCAGTCAAAGCGGCACAAGTCTACGGGCTTCTTCCCAATCACTGTGGGATATTACAGCTGCATTAGCATTCACAGAGCTTGAGGGATGGAAGCGCAAATGTTATCCGAGTATGAATAAGAGTTCTTCCCTGCACGGTTTAACTTCGATCCATTTGGAGTAGCCAGTAAGACGATCTCCCAGCAGTACGCACATGTGCCTTCATTAGAAGATTTCTCGATGAAGTGCGGAAGTGAGTATGAGGTTAGAAAGAGAGATTTCAGCAGGCTGTCAGCAAAGCAAGTGTTCAACTTTGGACTAGCGCGGATACCTGCGGATCTTAAAGATGATGGGAATGTGGTACTTGACACTTACCATCAAATGGGAGGAGATAAAGCCATACTGCAGAATAACATAGGAGGCTGCAACACAATTGAAGAAAGGTCGAGAGCTGTGTTGGTGAATACTTCAAACTGGTTGCTGACGAAGGGATATTGCCTTGACGAAGCATTGATGAATCAAGTCACGGGCAAATTCAGCGCAGGAGATTCCCTTAAGCGAAAGCATGGAGGAGAAAGCAGTAGGAAATTCGAGAAGTTGAAAGTGCATAGAAGATCTCAATCCAAGGAGAGGATCACTTCTACGACCATGACTTTAACTCCGGTTTCTCCAGTACCCAATGCTTCACCAACTATTGCACCGCAGCAGCAGGATGCTTCCATGCTTCCACTGAATCCAGCGACATTCATCTTCTCCCCTCAGCCACTTCGTTCAGCGCCTGTTCCAGAGGATATGTTGAAGCTGCAGATGGTGGAATTTGAAAGGGCTTTGTCCTTGGATGACTCAGAAGATGGCAGCCATAACACTGTGGCACTTTCTGACAGAGAGGATGCAGAGCGGGAGATGGTAGTGCACTCAGCGACTTCTCACTCTCCGAGAAGTAATTTCTCGGAATGGTTAGCTTTGCAGTTTGTTCCAGAAGCGAGAATGGAGATGAACTTAGAGGAGCACGACTTGCAGCTACTCCAGGATCTGAGCAGAAGAGACAAAAGGCCTAAAGTTGCTAAAGCAACTTCTAGGTTGATCATCGAGGATTCGAGAGAGAAGTTTGCTGAGATATCAATTCCGGCAGAAGGAAAGATAGAAGAGGAGCTCGTGGCAGAAGATGTGACAGTGACCAAAGTACCACTCGGTCAAGCCACCACTGAAGGATTGAAGCAGGACACGCAGACATTGATAGATGCTTTATTCCTTAGGCTTGACAGTGAGAAGGCGGAGAAAGAAGAGTTGCAGAAGCAAGTATCTCAATTATGTAAGATCATAGCCAAGGTTGCTAAACCTTCCATTCAGCCCATTTCAGAGCAGGTGAGTGATCATCTTATGCAGGAAATGGAAGATGCAAGCAATCAAGTAAAGGCCATTGACGAATGGAAGGATTTGATTATTCGTCAAGCTTCTGTACAACTTGGGGAAGTGCCAGCCCGCCTAAAGGTTATGAACGATGCAACAAATCAACTAAAGCAACTGATGGCAAACATAGAAGGCATGAATACAGTTGCAAAGAGTAACCTGAGTATTTTGGCCGAGATCAACAAGCTGTCGGGAGATGTATTGATTGCGGAATAGATTGTACCGGACGGATCAATCGAGAAGGGGAAGCAGCTAGAGTTTGCAGTATCTTTCCGTTTGGAAATCTGCAGAGTTTTGTTGAAGAGGATGCAGGCACTTGAGAGTAGAACATCAGATCCTTACCTAGACAGTGTCATTTCTTTCACTGGAAGAGGATAATGGATGGGAGGCGTCACTTCATACGTGCGGATCGTCTCTAACTAAGGTGCCTAATTCCCTAGAAGGTTCTCTTCTGATGGTACAAAAGAGAATTGATAAAGCTACCAAGCTTTTCATGATGAATTCTATCAGTAGATTGGTGGCGCTGCAGGCAGACATTGTGAGGTTCGGGCCGAGTTTGGAAGATGTGGAAGCGTGCATCAAAGTGTTGAATGAAGGGTTGCTGCAATTCAGGACAGAGAAAGAAGCAGCGGCTAAAACAGATGGAAGGAATGCTGAATTACATGTTCGACAAGTATATCCGATATCAGAACAAGAAGAAGACATAGACATGTTACAGCTGGCATGACTTCTTCTATTTCTTTCTTCTTCTATTTTCTATGTTCCCGGATGAAATTGTAAAACTTCTAAGTTATTGGTTTTACAACCATTACTTAAAGTCATGTGGAACCATTCTATTAGTTAAGTGATACATGTGTCACTTAAGGAGAAGATAGTTGAGGATGATTGCCAAATGTCATCATTACTTGTTGTTTATGCTTTCAGTTCAGTTTGAGTTTTCCATTTGTACTTTCCCTCCTACATTCTATAAGCAGGAGAAGAACCTCCAGGTTAAGGATCGATCAGAATTTGTAAGTAGCAATCTTGTGTTCTAGACTTTGTGCTTAACCCCTGAGAGCAACTTGGAGCAAAGGAATACAAAGGAGCAGGTTTCCGGAGAACTTTGTGTCACGGTATACTTTGTTTCTTGCTTTTAATCTTAGATCTCTTAGTAAACTTTGTGTTATTATAGATCTTGATCTAGAGCTGCCTTTGTTTTATAATTCTATGTGTTCATATCTATTATGTTTCTTCTATGTGCATGCAGTTAGCTCTGCTATCTACTAATTGGGATGCACATCTTTCCCATTTCTTCTCTGTATTTCCTTAACTTCCTTCTTCTATAAAATACTTCTTTTCTTAAACAGCTGCTTACTTGCTGCAGAACTTCTTAATTTACTTCAAACGGGGCTCAAAATAATTAAATAAAAATTTCCCAGCAGACAAAACTTGATGAACGGATAAAACGATTTTTGGCATCTGGGTATTTGTCAAAATTGGCTCATATGATTCACTGGGAATACCTTAACGCAATATAGGCATCTTCTGGCAATAAAAACACAAAATGACCCTCTATTTTAAAAGTACAATACAGATTTCTGGCAATTTTTTTTTAAAAGTACGAAAATTTTAACATGGGGGTAGTCTCAGATTTCAGGGTGAAATCTGGGGACACCAGTCGGCTCCGTCTGTGGACATCTTTGCCTCTGTCAAAAAGACAAGGAGTAAAGATGAGATCCCAACATCTCTGGTTTCGTATCTTGTCCATTGGGCTCGGGGTCAGGCAAACAAAAACAACACAACACAGAAAAATAAGGAAAAAAGAAAAAAAAACAAAGTTTTATTTATATACATACAGGTTTTACCCTGCTCTTTTATGTCCGGAACAGCTTCAAGTGTTTCCCATTGAAAGGCAACGACAATTCAACTCCATCCTGATGAGCAAGAATGAAGCTATCAGCTCCGGCAATCTTTTTAATCACAAAAGGCCCTTTCCATAGTGAATCAAATTTCCCGTGCATGCCTTTTGTTTCTCTTCTTTTGTCCCATAAAAGGACCCAGTCATTGATCTCAAACTTTCTTTCCCTGGCCTTTTTGTCGAAGATCACCTTCACCTTCTTTTGATGCTCTGACAATCTGTCTGCTACTTGAACCTGTACTTCTCGCAATTCAGTCAGATACATTATCCTTTTTTCAATAGCATCAGTGAATGTGGAATCCTCCAGAGCTTTAGAAAGTTGCAAGGCAGACAATTCCAAGGTAAGAGGCAGCTCTGTGTCTCTTCCATATAACAGCTGAAAAGGGGACATGCCTATAGCCTTCTTTGGTGTAATCCTATCTGCCCATAGTGCATCAAACAACTTCTTGTGCCAAGTTCTTTGATTTTCAGTTACTAACTTTCGCATGATAGTCACCAGATTTTTATTACTTGATTCAGCCTGGCCATTCCCTTGTGGATAGTAATTGGAGGAATGTACCAGCTGGATCCCATGAGTGTAGCAAAAATCAACCAGCTCCTCAGAAGACAGATTTGGAGCGTTGTCTGCTACTATTTTATTAGGCACGCCAAACCTGATAACAATATTTTCTTTTATAAAATTACACACCTCCGCGGAAGTGGCGTTCTTAACAGGAATGGCTTCTACCCACTTACTACAATAATCAGTAGTTGTCAAGATGTAATGATGACCGACACTGGAGGCCGGGTTGAGCATACCAATAAAATCCATGCCCCATTGCTGGAAGGGTTCTTCAATTACAACTGGTTTTAAAGGTAATGCGGGCAATTTTACACGCCCAACAAAGTGTTGGCACGCTTGGCACTTAGACACCCACTCTGCAGTATCTTGAAAAAGTGTGGGCCAGTAATACCTTGCTCGGAGGATCTTGTGAGCAGTGACTCGGGCTGAGAAATGACCACCACAAGCCATATTATGAAATTGTTTTAAAAGCTGATCCTGCTGAGCTTTATCTACGCATCGAAGAAACACACCATCAATTTCTCTTTTGTATAAACCATTGTCCCAAAGAACAAATTCTTTGGACTTTAGTTTAATAGTACATTTCTCTTTTCGAGAAAGTTGATCCGGGCATTCTCCATAAGTCAGAAAATAGGCAATGTTACTGTACCACTCTTCCACCAGATCTATAAAAAGGACCATAGGTAGATCTTGATCTCCTTTTGGCGTTGTTACTTTCATCTCAGTCATCAATTCGCACAAACCTCTTCCTCGAACCAGCTTTGTGGGTTTGATATCCAGGTCGTATTCTTGCACTTTCGTCACCCATGTGCCTCTTAACAACCCTAACTCTTGTTGGGTGAGAATAGATTTCACTGCAGTATCTGGAACCAGGACCACAGTATGTGAGGCAAGAATATAGTACCTGAATGCCTTACATGCCTTTACCACTGAGTATGCATGTTTTTCCATTGGAGTATATTTCAACTCATAAGCTTTTAAAGGCATGCTCATGAAAGCAATCGGAGCTTCTACATCCTCCTGATTCTTCTACATCAAGATTGTTGACATTGTGTGTTCGGAGGAATAACAGTAAAGAATAAATTCTTTACTAAAGTCAGGTGAAACCAAGACTGGGGCTTTTGACAGGGCCTCTTTAATTTTCTCGAATGCTTCCTTCCCTTCCCTACTCCATTTGAAATCATGTGTCTTCTTCATCATATTTGAGATATGACGAGTTAGCTCAGCAAAGTCAAGGATGAATCTCATGAGAAAATTAACTTTTCCAAAGAGTGAACCCCTTTTTTGGATGTTGGCAATGGCAAAGTCTGAATAGATTTGACACGTTCCGGATCTATCTTAGTTCCTTCCTTTGAGACAATATGCCTTAGTAGCTTTCCTTCTGTTACAACAAAGATAGATTTCTTAGGATTCAGAGAAATACCATGTTTGCGGCATTGGATGAAAACCTCTTCCAAGATTTGAAATGTGCTTGCTTCTTTCCTTGGAAAAGAATGTCAGATCATTGAGGTATACTACTATGCTTACATCCTTGAGATGAGAAAATGCTAAATCCATAGCTCTTTGAAACGTAGCTCCAACATTGATCAAACCAAAAGGCATTTTCTGATAAGCAAAAGTTCCCCAAGGTGTAATGAATGTCATTTTATATTGATCTTCCTCAGCCACCTTGACCTGATTGTAGCCTGAGAAACCATCAGGCATGGATAAGCATTTCAGATCCAGTAACAACCTGCAGAGTGTGATCCATGATGGGGATGGGGTAGTTATCTTTTAATGAGGCTTGATTGAGGTTGCGAAAATCAACGCACAACCTAATCTCACCACTCTTCTTTCTCACAGGAACTATATTGGCTAACCATTCAGAGTGATGTATGGGATAAATTATCTTTGCATCTAACAGCTTCTGGATTTCTGCAAAGATAGTCCCTGAAATAGTAGGGTTATGCCGCCGCAGCTTCTGCTTGAAAGGCTTTTGTTCTTGCTTTTAATGGGATATAGTGTTGAACTTCTGCAGGCTGATATGTCTTTAGATCCTGGTAAGACCAAGCAAAAACATCCATATATTTCTTAAGAAGCTTTGTAAAAGCTTCTCTTTCTGCCTCTGAACAACACTTACCCAGATTTACTAATTTGGGATCATTGCTTGCTCCCAAATTTAGTAACTGTGTATCGGAGGAAGAACCTTCCCCACTTTCTTCATTCTTTTTAAGCATCTGATCATGCTTGTCAAACATTTCCTCAAGAGATACTAAGCCTTTAGGAATTTTATTTCCCTTAAGCTGGATAATCTCTTGACTTCCTGAGACCTTTGCATCCGTTTCTCCCACAGTAGTTTGTCTTGGAGGTGAGTTGCTTCCCTCATAATAGATCTCTTCGAAGTTTTCCTTTTGTTGGAGAAATGTAGCAATTTGCTTGTCATCATTAAAAACCTGCCACTGTTGGACGTTATCAGGAACCTTCGGGTGGAAGACCATCTCAACTTTGTAATCCCCCTGTCTGAAGAATGTGGGTGGCTGATCTGGATTTAATAAAGCTGCAGTCACTACAAGTGAATCAGCTCTAGAATTTTGCTCTCTCAGAATATAGGATACTGAGAAAGCTGAAAAATCTAGGATAGCAGAGTAGACCCGATCTCTATAATGCCGAAGTTTGTCCTTTTTTACTTGGTAGAGACCTCTTATCTGCTTAACAATCAACTCGACATCTCCCTTTGCATTTAAGAGCTTGATTCCCGTTGTTCTTACCTGCTCCATACCTAACAACAGTGCTTCATATTCTGCCGTGTTGTTAGTATTTTCAAACATTAACTTGAAGGAATGTGCATGCACCTTTCCCTCAGGAGAAATAAGAACGCCTGCACTAGATTCAAAAGAACAACAACTGCCATCAAATTCCAGAGACCAAACCTTATTATCCAATTGATGTGGTTCTTGGATCACAGGTTGAATTTCTTCTTTATCCATTTCTAGCTAATAGACTCCGTGATCGGATTCTTGAAACAAGATCTGAGATCTAGGATCTTCAGATTTCGATACTGTGTACTTGGATTTCTTCTCAGGTTCTAACTTCTGATTAACTCCTTTGATTGGTATGTGCGCACAAGACCAATCCATCTTGACTTCTCCACCCAGTTCTTTACAGAAATTCCTACTCAACAGCATGCCATAAGATACTGGGATATCTGCTACAAGGATAGTCATCTTTAATCTTTTGTCTGGGAATGAAGCAAGTACTGCCTGTGCATCTTTGATTTGCCCAACCAGAGGTACTTGTCTTTCCATTGAATAGCATCTTCCAATGGTTTTTGTCAATGTGAGACCCAGAGCATCAACAACTTTGGCAGGCATCACATTGTCAGAAGCTCCAGAATCTAAAATGCAATTACTTAATTTATAACCGTTAATAAGTAATGACACATAGAATGGCTCAATCCTTTCCGATGTAGCAGGAGAAGAAGTAGAAGGAGAAGAGCTTGCAGCCACATTATTTGAAGGAGTAATCTTCAAACTAGACAAGATACCCCGTGAAACACTATTTGTTGGAGTATTGGGATCATTACTTTACACATACTTAACCAACCTATTTAGTTGATCAGGAAATGCCCTCAAATACTCAGCTTCTGACATCTGGACCTTGGTCTTTTTAATGTGATCAATAATGTCGAAAGCTTGACTTACTTCAGCCGGATGCACGTTGGCCCTTTGCTGCGAATTGAAAGAATTTGCATGCTTATCTTTGGGAACTAATGAAGAAGGTAGCGTACTGCCTCTTTTTAGGATAGTAACATCTGGCCCAGGATCTTCTCTTTCTCTTCTTTGGCCACTTGTGGATGCTTCGGCATTTTGGCGTGTTTGGGACCTTGTGAACACCGCAAATGTGTGACCATCAGAATCTTCAAAAGATTCATAATAGCCCTCGTCAGATTCATAGTCCAGGTAACCAATGTTGGAGTCGCCAGCGGGATCTACAAAGTCCTCATCATCAAATGATTCATCAATGCCAAGATCTTCTTCATTAGTTTCCAAGTTGTTCCTTGGAGCAGCTTCAATTGCCAACCACTGTGGTGCAGCAGTAAGTCTATTTCGATTTTGATTTTGACCGTTAAAGGTCCGAGTAGGAGCTATTCTTGAAGGAGTCACATTTCCTCCTTGAGATATCTGCTTCTTGATTTGCAGCATGTCGTTAGCCAACCTTTGCAGCAAAGGATCTGAAGTACTTGAAGAAGCTCCATCACCTTTGTGGGGTGATTGTCTGATTTTTCCAGCCATGATCAAGTCATCTTCAACCTCCACAACAACATTTTGTGCTTCTAGTAGATTCACAGGTCTTGCCCTTCGCAGCTGATATCCAACTTCGGGCAACAAAGCGTTTATAAAAAACGTCTTTTGATTCTCATCACTCAGCACAATAGAAGTGGGGATTTTATATAAAATCCTTTGGAACCTTGCAATAAAGTCCCGCATGTTCTCATTTGGCTCCTTCTTTAACTGTGTCAGTTGAGTGATCAGGGTGCTAGCGTCTTCTGCAGGCTTGAATCTTTTTAGAAATTACTCTCGCATGGATGCCCAGTTTGTTATAGTTACAGGGGCTAACCGATAGAACCATTCTCCAACCAAATCATGGAGAGTCTCAATGAAAAGTATGACAGAAACATCTTCATGCTCCACTGCAAGCACACCGCAAGATATGAAGAATGCTGCCAAGTGATCATCTGGATTTTGCTTACCATCTCCAAAGAATTTCAGGAAATTCTTTCTGGATCCTTTAGGCAGATCGTGCATAGGCGGAGTCAAGTTCAGTGGCCCAAAAGCTGCTCCCCATGGAACAGGTACTATCTGGTTCTGATTCTGATTCTGCATGATGAATGGGGCACGTCTTCTCCTTGTGTAGACTTGATGAATAATTCCAGCTGCCGGATTATGCTGAAGACGATCCGGATCTGGATGAGTGTGTACTCTTCTTCCTGGTGAGAGACTAGATCTGCGGCTTCTAACTTGAGGAGGATGATTGAAATTGAATTGCTCCTGCAATCTGAAGAAATGATCAGTCCTTCCTTGTGCCTTCACAGATCGGGTGAATGGACGTTCAGCCAGGTTGAAAGTTGAATGGGAAACACTCTGATCTGCAAGAGATAAGCTTTGATCTGCAAAGATAGTTGTTCCCCAACGGAGTCGCCAAAAACTGTTGGCTAGATTTTCTGCATAGCTGAAAACCTAGGCAGTCATGAGATAAATCTCCCTCATTTACCGGTGAGGCTCCCGTGTAAGATTTGTCAATTAAATATGCTAGTATCTATTTGTGGGTATTACTTTAACCATGCAGCTCATGAACCATAGCTGTATAGTTTTGCAGCAAGTAAGCAACTGTTAAAGAAAGGAAATATCTGATGAAGAAGAAAATAATAAAAACAGGAAAGAAAGAGGGAAGATGTGCAACCCAATCAATAGATTACAGAGTTGATTGCATGCACATAGACTGAACCAATAGATATTAACACACATAATTATAAGAAAAGGAAACTTTCAGATCTAGATCTAGAATAACACAAAGTTTATAAGTAGATCTAAGACAAAAAGTTAGAAACAAAATGCACCGTTGACACAAAGTTCTCCGGAAATATGCTCCTTTCTATTCCTCTGCTTCAAATAGCTATCAGGGGTTTCAGCACAAAGTCTGGAACACAAGAATGCTGCTTACAAATTCTGATCCTTAACCCGAAGGTTCTTCCTCTACTTATAGAATGTAGAAGGGAAATTACAAATGGGAAACTTAACTGAACTAGATCATAAACAAGAAGTAAAGATAACATCTGGCAATCATCTTCCTTTAATTCCTCTCTAAGTGACATGCATCAGGATTCTAGTCAAAATTATGCACATCTTTCACTTAACTTATAGAATCGTTCCACATAACTTAAAGTAATGGTTTTCAAACCAATAACTTTAAAGTTTTACAATTACATCCGGGAACGTAGAAATAGAAGAAGAAAGAGTAGAAGAAGAAAGATCTGCCAGCTGTAACATCTACATCTTCTTTTTGTTTTGATACTGAATATACTTGTCGAACATGTAATTCAGCAACTTCCCATCTGTTTTAGCCACAACTTCTTTTTCTGTCCTGAATTGCAGCAAGCCTTCATTCAAAACCTCGATGCACGCTTCCACATCCTTCAAGCTAGGCCCAAACTTCTTAATGTCTGACTGGAGCGTTACCAGCTTGCTGATGGAATCCATCGTGAAAGGCCTAACAGCTCCATCAATATTTTCTTGCACCATCAGAAGAGATCCTTCCAGGGAATCAGGCACTTTGTTAGGAATGGTCCTTTTGTATGAAGAAACGTTCCCGACCACTTCCTCATTGGTGAAAGCAATGACATTGTCTGATAGTGATGATGCCATACTCTCAAGTGCCCGCATTCTTTTCAGCATGATTCTGAAGATCTCCAAGCGGAAAGAAACTGCAAACTCAAGTTGCTTCCCCTTTTCAACCGATCCATCGGGCACAATTCGTTCTGCAATCAAAACCTCCCTCGGCAGCTTATTTATCTCGACCAAAGTACTCAGGTTACTTTCAGCTACTGTGTTCATGTCCATCGTGCTCGTCACTAGTTGTTTCAGCTGAACTGATGCATCCTTCATAATCTTTAGACGGGATGGCACCTCCCTGAGTTGTACAGAAGCTTGGCGAATGATTAGACTCTTCCATTCGTCGATAGCTTTAACTTGGTTACCTGCATCTTCCACTTCCTGCATCAGATGATCACTCACCTGCTTATGTGCTGAAATTGGCTGAGTGGAAGATTTGGCAACTTTGGCAATAATCTCGCACAACTGAGACACCTGCTTTTGAAGTTCAACTTTTTCCACCTTTTCTTTGTCAAGCCTAAGGAATAAAGCATTTATCAATGTCTGCATGTCTTGCTTCAATCCTTCAGTAGTGGCTTGACCTATGGGCACTTTGGTCATTGTTATATCCATTGCCGTGAGCTCACTCTTCTTCTTTCCTTCTGCTGGAATTGATACCTCAGCGAACTTCTGCCTTGACTCCTCAATAATCAACCTCGAAGTCACCTTAGCAACTTTAGGTCTTCTGTCTTTTCCACCCAAACTCAGGAGCAGCTGCAAGTCATGTTCCTCCAAGTTGATCTCCTCTCTAGCCTCTGGGACCAACTGTGAAGCCAACCACTTTGAGAAATTACTTCTCGGAGAATGAGAAGTTGCCGAATGTACCACCATCTCGTGCTCTGGTTCCTCTCCATCTGAAACTGCTACAGTGTTGTGGCTACCATCCTCTGTATTGTCCAAAGACAAAGCTCTTTCAAATTCTACCATCTGCAACTTTAGCGTTTCTTCAGGAAGAGGTGCTGATCGGAGTGGCTGAGGAGAAAACACAAATGTTGCCAGATTCAATGGAGGAACGACAATATCTTGTTGAGGTGCAAAAGTTGGTGAAGTACTTGACGCTGGAGAAGTCGGAACTAGCACCATAGCCGTAGAAGTGACCTTTTCCCTTGAATGAGACTTCTTGTGCACTTTAATCTTTTCAGGCCTTCTGCTGCTTTCTCCCTCGTGCTTCCTTTTGATGGAATCTCCTGTGCTGAGGTTGCCTGTGATCTGATTCATCAAAGCTTCATCAAGGCAATACCCCTTTGTCAGCAACCAGTTTGAAGTGTTGACCAGAATAGCGGCAGACCTCTCCTCGATCATGTGGTAGCCACCAATGTTCTCCTGAAGTACAGCTCTATCCCCTCCCATCTGATGGTATGTGTCAAGTAACACAGGCCCATCATCTGTAAGATCCGCAGGTATCCATGCTAATCCATAATCAAACACTTGTCGCGCTGATAACCTGCTGAAGTCTTTCTTCCTAACTTCGTACTCGCTTCTGCACTTCATCCAGAAATCTTCTAACGAAGGCACATGCGCGTATTCCTGGGAGATTGTCTTCTTACTACCCCATATGGATCGAAGTTCAGCCGTGCTGGGAAGAACTCATGCTCATACTCAGAGAACATCTCCGCTTCAATTCCTCTGGCTTTGTGAATGCTCTGGCAGCTGTAATAGCCCACTATGATCGGGAAGAAGCCTGTAGACTTGTGCCATTTTGACTTTAGGGCATGCATCTCCATGAATTGTTTGCTCAACTCCATGATGACCAATTTGTCGCTTGGATATCTGGGCAACTTGACTGGTTCTCCCGAAAAGCCGGTGACCCTGAGGTATGTAAAGTCTGCAAACTGGATGAAGATACTACCAATCTGGGATACAACTTCCCAAGCTTCCTTGCTTACCCTGTTGGTCTTCAGATCACCATTCAGCCTGCAAATGAATCCGTAGAAGAATCCATCGTTGACCACCTTGTAATCTTTATTGCATGCAGGCACAGTAAGCTGCGGGTAGCACTCAAAAATAGGATCCTTGGAGAGCACACCCCGTCTATCCAGCTTGGAGAAGATACCCTGCGAGGCTGCTGCATATACCAAATATGAAGTCATCTTGAAGCTATAAGTCCACCTCACACTTCGCAGTTGCTCACCAATGTTGTCACTGATGATCTCCGACCAATTGATTATAGAATCTGCTTTGTTGATCTCAATGGTCCTGATGAAGGCATACATCCATGAGCGGAAGTTGTGAGCGTTAGCTTCGCCATTTATCCTGCATAGCAATTTGGTAATGTCATCCACCTCCTGCACCAGATTGGATCGTGGAAGAGTCCTCGGGAACTTGGATGGAGATCTGGGCTTCTTCATATACCTGTTGTTCATTATGCCCACACAGTCGACTTTATGCTTCTCCCATCTGTTGCCAGCGTCCAGCATGCTGATAGTAGTCACCACCTGTCGTGTTGGAATCTTCAGACAATAATTGATAAACTGTGCATCCAGCCGGATTATTGTCTTCCCCGCAGCATCCCAGATTGATCTGGATAGTGGATGGTATGACCTTGCACACTCCATGATGAATTCTGGCAACTGAGCTGTGAATGGGAATGTTGAAGCTCGAATGATTCCACTACTTTTGACTGCACGCATGAGAGAAGTCTTTCCAGCTCTGGATCTGTCAATCAATTCGGAAAGAGGTTCCGGGCCTAGATCTGTCTCCGATGTCAGCAAATCTGGAAGTAAAGCATGATTCCGCTGAGCCTTCTCTTTCATCCCGCTTTGCCATGGCCGGAGCTATCTTTGTCTGAGCAATTCTTTTTCTTTTCATTCGGCCGGAATTCTTTACAACTGGTGCAAATCTGGGAATTTCTTCAGATTCGGAGGATATATTCAATGTATCTGACATTGATTTAAGCTCCCTTTCAATTATATAAGCACCTGTAATGAATACCTGCAATTAATTCAGACAAAGACGGCAACCGGAACATGAACACTTGATTTTTATCATAAAAATCTGCATATAAAGCCCGCTGCCCTAAAATTTGAGGCTTTGCTTGCATGCAAAGCAAGCATAAATATTTTCAACTTCACCTGGGCACCTGTACCAATATGCAGATAATTAACCAAGCTTAAAACAAGCTCCTCCAATCCTAGGCGCCAAACTTTGAAGCTTTCCAGGCAGTGAAAAACACTTCTTTGATGCAAAAATCCTCCTCCTTTGGGCACCAAAACTGTCCGGGCTGCACTCCTTTGCTAAAAGAATTAATTAATTCATCATTATGGCAGCCCATGCTTATATAACCTTCATCATTCTATAATTAATAATTGCCTCTCCTATTCCTGGCAATTAATTAATAATCATGCTTTTCTCTTTCAATTTGGGCGCCTAAATTTGCATGCTCATGGCTGCCATTAAATAAATTAATTTAATTTATTTTTAGCCCTCTTCTTCTCTTTGACTTCACATCATGCATTGACCTTCTATTTCTCCATGGCGCCAAAATTAGGAATAAAAACCATTAATAAATACTTCAAAAAACATTATTTATCCTCCAAATGGGTCGCACTTTTTAGCATGCTTCAGGGCTGCATTAAATAAATTAATTTAATTTATTTTTAGCCTTCTACCTTCAGTCTTCTTTGACTTCTTTTCATGCATTGACTTTCCATCATCCCTGGGCGCCAAAATTAGGAAGGAAGACTATTAATAAATGCAATTAAAGTTATTATTTAATTCCAAAGGGGTCGCACTTTTTGGCATGGGCTGATTTCTATATTTAAAAGTCAACCTTGATGGGATTATTCACCCTGCATGGCAGCTCCAAAAATCCCTTCATCCACTTAAGTTGTTTGACTTCCATAATGAGAATTTTTACCCTGCAAGGCAGGTAAGAAATTCCCATCAATGCCTTAAGTGATTTTTCTTTATTTTATAATGGGAATTTTCACCCTGCAAGGCAGGTAAGAAATTCCCGCCTGCCTGCTGCCTCTAATTTTCCCATCATAACTTAAGTGACTTTGCCTTCATGGGAAAAAGTACCCTGCAAGGCAGGTACAAAATTCCCACCTGCCTGCTGCTACCAAAAATCCCACTGCAGCTTAAATCCTATCCATTCCCAAAAATGTGACTTGTCCAGAAGAGGCTTTTTTGTGCATGACTTCATCTTTTTAAAGAGAAGTTGACTTCCTGAGGCTGATTCCTTCTGGCATGGCGGCCGTAGATGATCTCCAGATACTCCAGGCAAGAAAACAGACTGTACTGGCAAAGGAATTGACCTAGGGGAATTTCACAGAGAAAAACACGAAAAATGAAAAATAAATAAAAACAAAAAACGTTGCCAGAAGTCACAGACAAAGCCCAGGATCCATTCCTGGTGAAAACCCTACTGGTATATGTGAATATTGACATGCAAAACTTCAACAGGGCTAAACCGGAGCACAATTTACTTCAAACGGGGCTCAAAATAATTAAATAAAATTTTCCCGCAGACAAAACTTGACGAAGGGATAAAACGATTTTCAGCATCTGGGTATTTGTCGAAATTGTTCAAACATTTGAAGAATAAGATCATCACAATCAAGATCTAACATTGGTATACAAGATCTCACCTTTGCCATATTCTCCAAGATCTTAACGCTTTTACCAAAGTAAGGGTGAAAACTCCCTATCATGAGCTCAAAGACTTCTTCCACGGTGGTGTCACTGTATGAAAAATTTGGGGATGTGATCCTTGTAACTTCACTAATGCAAGTGATGACCATGAGCCTCACATCCACCTCATCATGCCTCAACAGTTTGGATCTAGCCAAATGAGTCACCAAAGAGTCCATCGCTGAAAACATGGAGCCATAATCTGATTGTCCTACCATGGACAAACAATTGCTGCTTCCTCCAAAATACTGAGCAAAACATCGTTTGAGAGGTGTGGTGGATCAAGCCATTTCCCCAATCTGTAAAACTGCATTCTCACTTCTCTTTCGCTTGTTAACTCCATGATTCATAGACTATATATCTAGATCTGCAAACACAAACCCCCACAAGAGTAGATGAAAGTTGCTCTGATACCACTGTAATGTCCCCTTTTTAGGACGATTGGGAATTTGCAACAAATAATTAAAAATCAACTCAAGAAGGATTAAATCCTTTTGAATCAACCTAAAATAGCCCAATGTCAACCAATTACAACCAAGTGGGGTTGGAAGTGGTCAAGGTGGTGAGCTAGATTGGCAGAGATAATCATATTTTTGTTCTTCTTAATTTTGATTTTTATAACAGTCAATTAATCGAAAACAGTTGCAAACAACTGAAAACTTCAAAAATGCATAACTCTCTTGATACTCAGTCTTTTTGCACGAAACAAAGTGCACAATAAACTTGAGATTTTTCCCTTTTCAATGAACTAAAGATCAATGTTTTCTGAGCACTAAAACCCATTCAAAATAGCACTTAAAATCCTAGATCTGGGCGCTAGGGTTAGAATAAATTGAATAAATTAATAACCGGCATTTCCCTTAACTGTTTTCATCCTCTAAGAGGTTGTTTCGATGCACAAAAATACCAAGGACAGATCTGAACTGAAATCACAATATTTAAGCATCCAAAATGTGTCACAAACCCCTCTTTCGCAAGTCGCTATGGCTGGAAATAAGTAACAGTGACCAGCAAAGAGAAAAGGAGCATAACCAATGACTTTCACCATTTTAAACTTGGCGCAAAAGACTGAAATAAATCAAGCAACCATGGCAGATCTGAAATCCACTTGTTTAACCCTCAAAACATGCAAACAAATTCAGATTTCCTTCAACAATCGATTCGCTAGGGTTATGAATTCTTTCCCAAGCAATTTGCCACACAACAAATGCAACACAATGCTAATGGATCCTCAAATCTGAATTCAATTCCACTCTAATAGTTTTGGCAAGAGAAAGCAACATCAACAAACTAGGGCATACATCCCATTTCTCCAAGCATGGAGAGACATAAATGATTTAATCCAACATACCCAAAAGATGGCCATGCAACCTCCTTTTATAAGATAAGGGGTGCAACATTCAAATGACCGACCTTTTTCCTTTTGGAGGGAAAACTAATAAAACTTAATTAAAATATTAAAAGACTAACTTTATGTGCACTTTATTATTTTCTAATTAAATAATAAAAAGTAACTAACCTATGTGCACATTTTAAAACTAACTAGAGACTTCTCCTTGTAGCGCAAGGCATGCCAATGGGTTACAATGCAAATAACATACAACAGACATCTCCAAAACAATCCCTTCATCCTCGAACCCACGGGGAGAGAAAATGGGTTGAAGCTCTTCCATTCTTCACTTAATTTAAAAATGTTCCAAAAAAGGGAACATTATATTTAAAAGATTCTTGCCCGGCTTTGATAAATCTCCCGTAAGTTGTTTTTAGTAACCTAAATCTTAAATAATAAAATAGTAATCGCCACCATTTTCGGATTTTGCCAATTATAAATTTTCAATTACTTTTTAGCTGTAATGTTTTAATTATTAATAAACAATGCAAATATTTATATCATAGTAAACTAATTAGTGACTAAATAATCTATACTCATTCCCTTCTTTGCTTCTCCCTACTATCTCCCATGTGTACAATGCATTGAACCCGCTTGTGGGAAGTGATTGGCTTCAGGGTTCCTGATTTTGTAAGTGTCTCTTTTCATTTCTTCTGTTTTTGGGAACTCGTTTAAGAGTTGTCCCCACACCTCGCACTTTGTATATTGTTTGGGCTGCAGTCCCAAACCTACTTTTGTGGTCATTCGTTGGACATTAATATATTTATCTTATCTTATCTTATCCCCATCCACCATTAGAGGCAAAGAATGCTTGTGACTCCGCCTTCAAACAATCTGAATCTTGTCATGTTTAGATAAGTATATAATGACAGAATTTTCAAATATTTCCAAGTTTATCATGTACATTGGAAGTTTTCAAACTATCATTCATAAATTTCATGTTTTCAAGAAACTTTGTCACTTCTTCGACCTTTGACTAGGATCATTTAGATGAAATTCCAACTGACCATCGAGTTCATGTTGCTTATGAAAAGATGCATCAAAGCAACTGTTAGTGAGTTGTAACCTCCAATGTAATAAATGGCTTGTGGCAAATCATGTGACCTAAACATCATGTAATGCAGACACAAGGTTTCTCGGGCCTTTTTGAATGTTTTTGAACCATGATTTGTGCTCTCACATCAAGTTTAAAGGAACCACAAGTTTGTTGTATGAATTGGTTCAGTAATATTTCCCCTGTTCCATTTGAACCACTTGCAAATCCTTTCAGATAAAAGTTTGGCGCCATGTCTCTCAATAAGAGATTTAAGCATATTGTCAATTGGACAAGGAGGTCCATGGAAAATAGGGTAACATTGCAATAGACTTCCTGTTGAAGATTATTTCGCGTTGTGTGTAGACAACTTCCTCAGTTTTTCTTGAACAAGCTGCTGAAAGCCTGCCACTTTATAAAAGGCATACACATTGTTCTCTTAAGGACCTTGACATCTTGCTTGACTTGAAGAATACCAAAAGAAATTTTTCTGGATGGTTGCGGGTTAGCAATATCAAGGAAGGTCTCAATGTACAAAACATGGTCCGTCCACCCATTTGAGTTTGAAAATAGTTTTTAAGCTCATGCACTACTATTTTGTGGGCATTAACAACAGGACAAAAGTATAAACAAAATGCAGATCACCTCAAAAGGGACAAAACTCAATGCTTGATTTATTGTAGGCTAATGAACCCGCTCCTAGGTCCAAAACTGATACAAACATATAATTTCATAAAAGGTAGAAGAGCAATCATAAAACCACATAGTTTAATATTTTATTATAAAGTGCAGGAATGAAAATCCTAATGTAAAATTGCTCCTCATAAAGCTTATTAGGAAGGCTCACAGTGAAAAATAAAAATTTAAAGCCAAGAAAACAAATCTAGCCACTAAAACATCTTAGTTCCTTATTAAATTCATAGGGTCCATGTAAAAGTGTGACTTGCTTAGGAGTTCAAGGAAAGGCTTGGTTGAATGCAATTTAGTGTTTGTAAAGCACTATTTGGGCTAAATTGACTAATTAGTCAAATGCAACAATAGGAATTCTAGGAACACAAGTAGGGGAAACAGACATTTAATGACCAAACAAGATGATTTGATGCATTGACATGGCTATTTTGAAGTCAAAGCACATAATTCAATTTGCAATGTTCTTGATCTTAAATGGATATTGTAAGTGGTTCCCTACTGGCACACAAGTTGAAGTCATTTTCTGTTGGTTTCGTCTTAATAGCACTCAAAACTGCTTTGTCCAATGAATTTCTAGAAATACAGGTTCACACAATGAGGCTCTTGGGATCCTAAAACCCTCATAACAGTACAATGCATGATTCTAATAAGTGCTTTGAAAGTCATAGACACCTTGCATTGGAGTTGCAAATAAGTTCTGTTTCATTTAACAGCATTAATACCATGCTATTAGGAGATAATTTGTCTCAAAGGTATTACCTTGGGAAGAATCAAGTCCTATATTCAAAGTTTGTCTTCCCAGAATGAACTGGAATGTTGACCTAAGAGGAAAGTTTCTCAAAGTAAAGTATGAATAACTTACAGAAGGAAAATTTAATAGCCAATTTGGACCTGTGTTATCAATTGTTGTATTTGTTAGAGATTGAGTGTCAGCTGGAAACCTATTGGGCTGAATTTTTGCTGCAAAATTTGAATCCCTGGATATCATATGATCAATTTCCAAGAAAAATGACTATAAAGAAATAGATAATCATCCAAGCCTTGTTATGAAAAAAATCTGTGATGTTGAAATTCCAGCTACGCCATAGGAAATTGGACATATTTTATTAGTTTAAGCCATAAACAGACCTAGTCAAAACAGTTTTCAAACATATATTCTCAAATCAGGGAATACAGTGACCAATGTATCTATAAAACTGAACAAAATTCTGGGAGATTAGGTTTGGCTGAATAATCTTGTGTTGGCAATTCTAATAATGAACACATTAAAGGGAATTACACAGTTTTCCTCAAAAACTGTGAGGAGGGAAACATCTCAGATTTGCATGCAAAATCAGAGCAAAGAGAATGTTTAGATATCTGTAAACCAAAGAAGACCACTGTCAAGGAAGAGATATAGATGGGTGATAAAGAAAGCCCTCCTCAAAGGGGGAACGCTTCACATGTTTGAAGCAATCATTAATAGTATGGCATAGAGTTACATTGCAAATTGATGTAATGAATAACTATCTAAGAGATAAATTATAAGAGCCATGTTCATAGCTGATTTGGGTGAAAATTACTTAGAGAGGGTAATGTCAAATCCCAAGGACATGGTTAGTAATCCGAGGTGAAGTTTAAGCCCTAGATTTAGCCATCTTTATCTTTCATTTTAGTCTTTTAAACAGACTCCTTGAAATTATTTAAGGTTTCATTTAAAGAAATGAGCCATGAAGGGAGGAAGATGTTCAACTGTTCATGGCAAGTTGCAGCTGACATTTTAAAGGAATTGTGATTTCTAAGATGGGAGTCAGAATCCTTGGTAAAGTTCAACAAAAGCCCCCTGCAGACCACTTTCCAGATGATTTATAAACGACAATGCTTCATTGGACACTTATCTAACCAAGAGAGAGGGTCACTTCCAAAACCCGCCAAGAATAAGATGAACTATGAGTTCATTCAAGATTCATTTTTACACTTGCATATACAAACTACGAATAGATAATGTTTGAGCTAAGCTGCTTAAAAAAGATTATACCTGCATGCTCCAAAAGCTCAATGGTTGATCAAGAGTATAAGGTGTTTTGCTTTTCGCTAGCTGTACAAATGACATTTAGAAGTATGTAGCTGAGAATGCTGTTTATAGTCAAATAAAAGTAAAGGACAGGTTCCATTTTACCACTACTTGAACTGGCAAAAGGCTAATTGTATTTCGACTTAGAATTTCCAAACACTTTTGAGTTGGCGTACAATTAAACAATGATTCCGTGGAATCATTGTTCAATTCAAATTAGCGCATAGTTTTAAATATCTGAAAGAAGATTAATTGTTTTGAACGTTGTGAGGACAATTGATGAATATAGAGGTTTGGTCGAATTTTGGGTCTTTTAACCCATTCACTTTTGTGACTTAGAGATTAAGCCTATGATGGGACAACTAAGAAGTAAATTTACAGATTGCTCGACATTTACAGTTAGCTGAGAACCTAGGCAGTCATGAGATAAATCTCCCTCATTTACCGGTGAGGCTCCCGTGTCAGATTTGTCAATTAAAATATGCTAGTATCTATATGGGGGTTTTACTTTAACTATTCAGCTCATGAACCATAGTTGTATAGTTCTGCAGCAAGTAAGCAGCTGTTTAAGAAAGGAAATATTTATAGAAGGGAATAGTAAAACACAGGGAAGAAATAGGGAAGATGTGCAACCCAATCAATAGATAACAGAGTTGATTGCATGCATATAGAAGAAACCAATAGATATCAACACACAAAATTATAAGCAAAGGCAACTCCAGATCTAGATCTAAAATAACACAAAGTTTATTAGAAGATCTAAGATAGAAAGCTAGAAACAAAATGCACCGTGACACAAAGTTCTCCGGAAATCTGCTCCTTTATATTCCTTTGCTTCAAGTGGCTATCAGGGGTTTCAGCACAAAGTCTGGAACACAAGAATGCTGCTTACAAATTCTGATCATTAACCCGAAGGTTCTTCTTCTACTTATAGAATGTAGAAGGGAAAGTACAAATGGGAAACTCAACTGAACTGAAACATAAACAAGAAGTAAAGATGACATCTGGCAATCATCCTCCTCTAACTTCTCCTCAAGTGACACATCTATCACTTAACTAATAGAATCGTTCCACATAACTTAAAGCAATGGTTTCAAAACCAATAACTTTAAAGTTTTACAATTTCCGGGAACGTGGAAAATAAAAGAAGAATAGAAAAAGAAAGTCATGTCGGCTGTAACATTTATATCTTCTTTTTGCTCTGATACTGAATATACTTGTCGAACATGTAATTCAGCATCCTCCCATTTCTCTTAACCACAACTTCCTTTTCTGTCCTGAACTGCAGCAAGCCTTCATTCAATACTCCAATACATGCTTCCATGTCCTCCAAGCTTGGCCCGAACTTAGCAATATCCAACTGCAGTGCCACCAGTCTGCTGATGGAATTCATCGTGAAAGGCTTAGTAGCTCCATCAATTCTCCCCTGCACCATCAGAAGAGACCCTTCCAGGGAATTAGGCACTCTGCTAGGAATGATCCGTGTGTATGAAGTAACATTTCCGACCACTTCCTCATGAGTGAAAGCAATGATATTGTCTGGCAAAGACGATGCCATACTCTCAAGTGCCTGCATCCTCTTCAGCATAATTCTGCAGATCTCCAAACGGAAAGATACTGCAAACTCCAGTTGCTTCCCCTTCTCAACTGATCCGTCAGGCACAATCTGTTCTGCAATCAACACTTCTCCCGGCAGCTTATTGATTTCGGCCAAAGTACTCAGGTTACTCTCAGCAACTGTGTTCATATCTACTATGCTTGTCACCAGTTGCTTCAGCTGATCTGCTGCATCTTTCATAACCTTTAGGCGGGCTGGCACCTCTCCGAGTTGTACAGAAGCTTGACGAATGATCAGACTTTTCCATTCGTCGATAGCTTTCACCTGGTTGCTTGCATCTTCCATTTCCTGCATCAGATGATCACTCACCTGCTTCTGTGCTGAAATGGGCTGAGTGGAAGATTTAGCAACCTTGGCAATGATCTCGCACAACTGAGATACCTGCTTCTGAAGTTCAACTTTCTCCGCCTTTTCTCTGTCAAGCCTAAGGAATAGAGCATCTATCAATGTCTGCGTGTCCTGCTTCAATCCTTCTGTGGTGGCTTGACCGATAGGTACTCTGGTTACTGTTATGTCTTCTGCCGTGAGCTCATCCTCTTTCTTCCCTTCTGCCGGAACTGACATCTCAGCAAACTTCTGCCCTGACTCCTCGATGATCAACCTTGAAGTTACCTTAGCAACTTTAGGTTTTCTGTCTTTTCCGCCTAGACTCAGGAGCAGCTGCAAGTCGTGTTCCTCCAAGTTCATTTCCACTCTAGCCTCTGGAACCAACTGCGAAGTCAACCATTCTGAGAAATTACTTCTCGGAGAATGAGAAGTTGCTGAGTGTACTACTATCTCCCGCTCTGATTCCTCTCCATCAGAAACCGCTACAGTGTTGTGGCTGCCATCCTCTGAATCATCCAAAGACAAAGCTCTTTCAAACTCTGCCATCTGCAGCTTCAACGTTTCTTCAGGAACAGGTGCTGAACGGAGTGGCTGAGGAGAGAAGATGAATGTTGCCGGATTCAACTGAGGAATGGCAGTGTCCTGCTGAGGTGCAACAGTCGGTGAAGTACTGGATGCTGGAGAAGCCGGAACTAACGTCATAGCCGTGGAAGTGATCTTCTCCTTTGATTGAGACCTTCTGTGCACTTTCATCTTCTCGGGCCTTCTGCTGCTTTCTCCTCCGTGCTTCCTCTTGAGGGAATCTCCTGTGCCGAAGTTGCCCGTGACTTGATTCATCAATGCTTCATCAAGGCAGTATCCCTTCGTCAGCAACCAGTTTGAAGTATTCACCAGAACAACGGCAGACCTTTCCTCAATCGTATGGCAGCCCCCTACGTTCTCCTGAAGTACAGCTCTATCTCCTCCCATTTGATGGTATGTGTCAAGTAACACAGCCCCATCATCTTTAAGATCCGCAGGTATCCGTGCTAATCCAAAGTCGAACACTTGCCGTGCTGATAGCCTGCTGAAATCTTTCTTTCTAACCTCGTACTCACTTTTGCACTTCATCCAGAAATCTTCTAATGAAGGCACATGTGCGTACTCCTGGGAGATCGTCTTCCTGGCTACTCCAAATGGATCGAAGTTCAGCCGTGCTGGGAAGAACTCTTTCTCGTACTCAGAGAACATTTCCGCTTCCATTCCTCGAGCTTTATGAATGCTCTGGCAGCTATAATGGCCCACAGTGATCGGGAAGAAGCCCGTAGACTTGTGCCATTTCAACTGAAGGTCGTGCATCTCCACAAGTTGTCTGCTCAGCTCCATGGTGACCAATCTATCATTCGGATATCTGGGCAGCTTAACCGGTTCTCCAGAAAAGCCGGTGACCCTGAGGTATGTGAAATCCGCAAACTGAATGAAGAGACTGCCAATTCTGGACACAACTTCCCACGCTTCCTTGCTCACCCTGTTGGCCTTTAGGTCCCTGTCCAGCCTGCAAATGAATTCGTAGAAGAATCCATCGTTGACCACTTTGAAATCTTTTCTTGCACGCAGGTACAATAAGCTGTGGGTAGCACTCGAAAATGGTGTCCTTGGAAAGAACACCAGATCTATCCATCTTGGAGAAGATGCCTTGTGAGGCTGCTGCGTATACCAAATAGGAAGTCATTTTGAAGCTGAAAGTACGCTTCACGTTCCGGAGTTGCTCACCAATGTTGTCGCTAATGATTTCCGACCAATTGATTATTGAATCCGCTTTGTTGATTTCAATGGTCCTGATGAAAGCATACATCCATGTGCGGAAGGTGTGAGCGTTTGCTTCGCCATTTATCCTGCATAACAATTTGGCAATATCATCTACCTCTTGTACCAGATTAGACCGCGGAAGAGTTCTTGGGAACTTGGAAGGAGATCTGGGCTTCTTCATGTATCTGTTGTTCATTATGTTCACGCAGTCAACTCTATGCTTCTCCCACCTGTTGCCGGCATCCTGTATGCTAATAGAAGTCACCACCTTTCGTGCCGGAATCTTCAAACAATAATTGATGAACTGTGCGTCCAACCGGATTATTGTTTTCCCCGTAGCATCTCGGACTGATCTGGATGATGGATGGTAAGACCTAGCACACTCCATAACGAACTCTGGCAACTGGGCTGTGTATGGAAACGCTGCAGCTCGAATAATTCCACTGCTTTTAACTGCACGCATGAGGGAAGTCTTTCCTGCTCTGGATCTGTCAATCAATTCGGAAAGAGGTTCCGGACCTAGATCTGTGTCTCCAATGTCTGCAAATTTAGAAGTGATGCATGACTCCGTTGTGCTCTCTTTTTCATCCCTCTTTGCCATGGCTGTGTCTATCTTTGTCTGAACAATTCTTTTTCTCCTTATTCGGCCGGAATTCTTCAAAACTGGTGCAGATCTGGATAATTCTTCAGATTCGGAGGATATGTTCAATGTATTGGACATTGATTTAAGCTCCCTTTCTCTTATAAAAGCACCTGTAATGAATTCCTGCAATTAATTCAGACAAAGATGGCAACCGGAACATGAACAGTGGATTTTAATCATAAAAATCTGCATAATTCAAGCCTGCTGCCCCAAAATTTGATGTTTTATTTGCATGCAAAGCAAGCATGAATTTTACCAACTTCACCTGAGCACCTGTATCACTTATGCAAACAATTATCCAGACACAAATCAACCTCCTTCAACCTATGCGCCAAAATTGGAAGCTTCCAGCATTAATTACACCTTCTGAGCAAAAATCCTCTTCAAATGGGGCGCACTTTTTGTCTGGGCTGCACTTCTCTACTTTTGAATTAATTAATTCATCCTTATGGCAGCCCCTGCTTATATAATCCTCATAATTCTATAATTAATTAATGCCTTTCCTATTCCTGGCAATTAATTAATTATTTAATAAGCTTTACTCTTCAAATGGGGCGCCTATTTTGTGCATGCTCATGGCTGCCATTAAATAAATTAAATTTATTTAATTTTAGCCTTCTGCTTCCAGTTAACTCAAGCCTCACAGTATGCTTTGACCTTAGCCACTGAAAATAGGAATTAATTAAATCATTTAATACTTAAAAAAGTATTATTTCTCTCCCAAATGGGGCGCACTTTTTGACATGAAGGGGCTGCATTAAATAAATAATATTTATTTAATTTTAGAACTGTCTAATTCCAACTTCCTTTTGTCCACTTTCCTTTGTTGACTTTTCCACAAGCCTGGGCGCCAAAATTGGAGAAGAAATTAATTAAATTAATTAATTTAAGGCTGCCTTTCTTTCCCTAAAGGGGTCGCACTTTTTGGAATAAGGAATTTCTATTTTTAAAAGTCAATTGGCAATGGGATTATTTACCCTGCAAGGCAGCTCCGAAAATCCCATGATTCACTTAAGCTGTTTGACTTTCATAATGGGATTATTTACCCTGCAAGGCAGGCAGGCAATAAAATCCCATCAATGCCTTAAGTGATTTTTCTTTTATTTCACAATGGGAATTTTTACCCTGCAAGGCAGGTAAGAAATTCCCGCCTGCCTGCTGCCTCTAATTTTCCCATTGTGACTTAAGTGACGTTGCTTCCATGGGAAAAAGTACCCTGCTAGGCAGGTACAAAATTCCCACCTGCCTGCTGCTTCCAAAAATCCCATGATCCACTTCAAACCCTCTTTTTCCAAAAATGCGGCCAGCCCAGAAGAAGCTTTTTGGTGCACGACTTCGTCTTTTCCAAGAGAACCAGACCTCCGATGGCGAATTCCTTCTGGCACAACGTGCATAGGTGATCTCCAGATACTCCAGGCCAAGAATCAGGCCAAACCGGCAAAGGAATTGATCCAGAGAAATTTCACAGAAAACGAAACGGGAAAACACAAAAAACACAAAACGTTGCCAGAAGTCACAAATAAAGCCCAGGATTCATTCCTGGTTAAAACCCTACTGGTATATGGGAATAATGATATGTACGATCACAACAGGGTTAAACCGGAGCACAAATTGCCTCAAACGGGGCTCAAAATAATTAAATACAAATTTCCCGCAGGCAAACCCCAGCGACAGAATAAAACAATTTTGGGCATCTGGGTATTTGGCGAAAATGGCTAATATGGCTCCTTGGGAATATCTTGACACAATACAGGAACTTTCTGGCAATAAAAACACAAAACGACCCATTATTTTAAAAGTACGATTTTTTTTTTTGAATAGGGTAGTCTCAGATTTTAGGATGAAATCTGGTAGGCAGTCATGAGATAAATCTCCCTCATTTAACCGGTGAGGCTCCCGTGTCAGATTTGTCAATAGCTAAATGTGTTATTATCTATCAGGGGTTTTACTTTAACCACTTAGTTCATGAACCATAACTAAGAAGTTCTGCAGCAAGTAAGCAGCTGTTTTGAAAGGAAAGTTATAGAAGAAAGAAGTAAAGGAAATACAGAGAAGAAATGGGGAAGATGTGCATCCCAATTAGTAGATAGCAGAGCTAATTGCATGCACATAGAAGAAACTCAATAGATATGAACACACAAAATTATAAAACAAAGGCAGCTCTAGATCTAGATCTAAAATAACACAAAGTTTATCAAGAGATCTAAGATTCAAAGCAAGAAACACAGTACACCGTGACACAAAGTTCTCCGGAAACTTGCTCCTTTGTATTCCTTTGCTCCAAGTTGCTCTCAGGGGTTCAGCACAAAGTCTAGAACACAAGATTGCTGCTTACAAATCATGATCCATTGATTATAGAATCAACCTTGTTGATTTCAATGGTCCTGATGAAAGCATACATCCATGTACGGAAAGTGTAGGCATTCGCTTCGCCATTCAACCTGCTTTATAGCAATTTGAAACTAATAGACATCATTTGCCTCCTGCACCAAATTGGACTGTGGAAGAGTTCTCGGGAACTTTGAAGGGGATCTAGACTTCTTCATGAACCGGCTATTCATGATGCTCACACAATCAACTCTATGCTTCTCCCATCTACTGTCAGCATCCTGAATGCTAATAGAAGTTTCCACCTTTCGTACTGGAATCTTCAACAATTTGATGAACTCTGCGTCCAAACGAATTATTGTCTTTCCTGAAGCATCACGCACTGATATGGATGAAGGATGATAAGATCTAGCACACTCCATCACGAACTCTGGCAATTGGGCTATACATGGGAAAACTGCAGCTCGGATAATTCCACTGCTTTTGACCGCACGCATGAGTGAAGTCTTTCCCGCTCTGGATCTATCAATCAAATCGGCAAGAGGTTCCGGGCCTAGATCTGTGTCTCCTATGTCTACAAGTTTAGAAGCAATGCATGACTCCATCGTGCTTTATTTTTCATCTCCTTTTGCCATGGCTTTGTCTATCTTTTCTAATTCTTTTTCTTCTAGGCCGGATTTCTTCAATACTGGTGCAGATCTGGACAATTCTTCAGATTCGGAGGATATTTGCAATGTATTGGACATTGATAAAAACTCCTTTTTTCTTGTAAAGCACCTGTAATGAATTCCTGCAATTTATTCAGACAAAAATGGTCTCCGGAGCATGAATAGTGAATTTAAATTATAAAAATCTGCACTTTTCAAGCCCTTGCCCCAAAAATTGGTGTTTAATTTGCACATAAAGAGAGCATAAATCCTTTCAATCAACACCTGAGCTCCTGTAACACCTGTGAAAACAATTATGCAGACAAAGATCAACCTCCTGGCTAATTACATGCGCCAAATCTGGAAGCTTTTAGCCTTGTTAGCACTTTGTCTGAGCAAAATCCTTCCTTTAATGGGGGCGCACTTTTTCTCTTGGCTGCAATTCTTTACCTGTGAATTAAATAATTCACCCATATGGCTGCCCATGCTTATATAACCTTCATAATTTATTAATTGCACTAACAATTAAAGACAATTAATTGATTAAAAATCATGCTTTTCTCTTTTACAAATAGCATGTTTAAGGACAGCCATCCAATAAATTAAATTAATCCAATTTAATCCTTCACACAGTTTGACTTCACTTAAGCTTCACAGTGTGCTTTGACCATAGCCACTGAAAATAGAAATTAATTTAATGATTTAATGATCAAAAAACATTAAACAATTTCCTTCTTTTTGAGAGGAAGAGGGCAGCCACTAAATAAATTAAATTTAATTTAATTTAATTCCTTTCTTTTATTCCATTTTATTCTTTGACTTCTGTTGACTTTTCACAAGCATGGGCGCACTTTTTGAGAGGAAAGATTAATTAAAAAATCAATTTAATCCTTTTATTCACTCACCAAAGGGGGCGCACTTTTTTGCACATGTAATTCTATTTTTAAGAATTTTTTCATAATGGGATTTTTTACCCTGCAAGGCAGGCACCAAAATCCCATGTGATCCACTTAAGTGATTTGACTTTGACAATGGGATTATTTACCCTGCAAGGCAGACACTAAAATCCCATGATTTCACTTAAGTCACTTTCATTTTATTATATTATGGGAATTTTTACCCTGTAAGGCAGGGAATAAATTCCCACCTGCCTGCAGCATCTCTGGTTTCGCATCTTGTCTTTTGGGCACGGGGTCAGGCAAACGAAAACAACACAACACAACACCAAAACAAGACAAAACGAGGAAAAACAAACAAAAGATTTATTTATGTACATACAGGTTTTACCCTGCTTCTCACGTCCGGAACAGCTTCAAGTGTTGCCCATTGAAAGGCAACGGCAATTCAACTCCATCCTGATGAGCAAGAATGAAGCTATCTGCTCCGGCAAAATTCTTTTAATCACAAAAGGCCCTTTCCATAGTGAATCGAACTTTCCATGCATGCCTTTTGTTTCTCTTCTTTTGTCCCATAAGAAGACCTAGTCATTAACTTCAAACTTTCTTTCCCTGGCATTTTTGTCGAAGATGACTTTCACCTTCCTTTGATGCTCTGTCAACCTATCTGCAACTTGAGTTTGTACTTCCCTCAATTCAGTCAGGTACATGATTCTTTTATCAATAGCATCTGTGAATGTGGAATCCTCCAGGGCTTTAGAAAGTCGTAGGGCAGGCAATTCCAAGGTAAGAGGCAACTCTGTGTCTCTACCATATAGCAGCTGAAATGGGGACATGCCTATCGCCCTCTTTGGTGTGATCCTATCGGCCCATAATGCATCAAACAACTTTTTATGCCAAGTCCTTTGATTTTCCGTTACAAGCTTGCGCACGATAGTTACCAAGTTTTTATTACTAGATTCAGCTTGACCATTCCCTTGTGGATAGTAGTTTGAGGAATGAACCAGTTGAATCCCATAAGTGTAGCAGAATTCCACCAACTCCTCAGAAGAAAGATTCGGAGCGTTGTCTGCTACAATTTTGCTGGGCACGCCAAACCTGACAATAATATTTTCTTTTATAAAATTGCACACCTCGGCGGAAGTGGTAGTTTTCACAGGAATAGCTTCTACCCACTTACTGAAATAATCAGTAGCTGTCAGAATGTAATGATGACCGGCACTGGAAGCCGGGTTAAGCATTCCAATAAAATCCATTCCCCACTGTTGGAAAGGTTCTTCAATCACAATGGGTTTTAGAGGTAATGCAGGCAATTTCACACGCCCAACAAAATGTTGGCATGCTTGACACTTAGCTACCCATTCTGCAGTATCTTGAAAAAGGGTGGGCCAGTAATACCTTGCTCTGAGGATCTTGTGTGCAGTGACTCGGGCTGAGAAATGACCACCGCAAGCCATGTCATGAAACTGTTGTAGTAGCTGATCCTGTTGAGCCTTGTCCACGCATCTGAGAAATACACCATCAATTCCCCTTTTGTACAAACCATTATCCCAAAGAACAAAATCTTTGGATTTAATTTGATTGTTCGTTTCTCTTTTCTGGAAAGTTGATCTGGGCATTCTCCATACGTCAGAAAGTAAGCAATGTTACTGTACCACTCCTCTACCAGATCTATAAAAAGTACTGCAGGTAAATCTTCATCTACCCCATCCTGATCTGCTTCAGGTACTGATGCTTTCATCTCTGTCATTAATTCACACAGACCTCTTCCTCGAACCAGCTTTGTTGGTTTAATATCCAGGTCATATTCTTGAACTTTTGTCACCCATGTGCCTCTCAATAATCCTAACTCTTGTTGAGTAAGGATGGATTTAATTGCAGTATCTGGAACCAAAACCATAGTGTGCGAGGAAAGAATATAACACCTGAATGCTTTGCACGCCTTCACCACTGCATATGCGTGCTTTTCCATGGGAGTGTATTTCAACTCATAGGCTTTAAGGGGCGTGCTCATGAAAGCAATAGGAGCTTCTGCGTCCTCTTGATTTTTCTGCATCAGAATTGCTGACATGGTGTGTTCGGAAGAATAACAATAAAGAATAAATTCTTTACTGAAGTCAGGTGAAACCAAGACTGGAGCTTTCGACAGGGCCTCTTTGATTTTCTCGAAAGCTTCCTTCCCTTCGCTGCTCCATTTAAAATCTTGTGTCTTCTTCATCATATTCGAAATATGACGGGTTAGCTCAGCAAAGTCAGGAATGAATCTTCTGAGAAAATTCACTTTTCCAAAGAAAGAGTGAACTCCTTTTTTGGATGTGGGCAAAGGCAATGTCTGAATGGATTTGACACGCTCTGGATCTATCTTTGTTCCTTCTTTGGAAACAATGTGCCCAAGCAGCTTTCCTTCGGTTACAGCAAAGATGGATTTCTTAGGATTCAAAGAAATACCATGCTTGCGGCATTGTATGAAGACCTCTTCCAAGTTTGAAATATGTGTGCTTCTATCTTTGGAAAAGACTGTCAAATCATCCAGGTACACAACTATGCTTATATCTTTGAGATGAGCAAAGGCTAGATCCATAGCTCTTTGAAATGTAGCACCAGCATTAATCAGGCCGAACGACATCTTCTGGTATGCGAAGGTTCCCCAAGGTGTGATGAACGCCGTTTTGTATTGATCTTCCTCGGCCACCTTGACTTGATTGTAGCCTGAGAAGCCATCAAGCATGGAAAGCATCTCAGATCCAGTGACCACCTGCAGAGTGTGATCCATGATGGGGATAGGGTAGTTATCCTTCAATGAAGCTTGATTAAGGTTGCGGAAATCCACGCACAACCTAATTTCACCACTCTTCTTTCTTACAGGGACTATGTTGGCCAACCACTCCGAATGATGTATGGGATAGATAATCTTTGCGTCTAACAACTTCTGGATTTCTGCAAAGATGGTTCCTGAAATGGTAGGGTTGTGCCGCCGCAGCTTCTGCTTGAAAGGCTTCTGTTCTGGTTTAAGTGGGATGTAGTGTTGAACTTCCGCAGGCTGATATGTTTTTAGATCCTGGTAGGACCAGGCAAAAACATCCATGTATTTCTTAAGAAGCTTAGTGAAAGCTTCCTTTTCAGCTTCTGAACAACACTTACCCAGATTTACTAATTTGGGATCATTGCCGGCTCCCAAATTTAGTAATTGTGTGTCGGAGGAAGAGCCTTCCTCATTTTCTTCATTTTTCTTAAGCATCTGATCATGCTTATCAAACATTTCCTCAAGAGATACCAAGCCTTTGGGAATTTTATTTCCCTTTAGTTGGATAATCTCCTGACCTCCTGAGACGTCAGCATCCATTTCTCCGACAGTGGTCTGCCTAGGAGGTGAATTGCTTCCCTCATAGTAGATTTCTTCAAAGTTGTCTTTCTGTTGGAGAAACGCAGCAATCTGTGTGTCATCGTTGAAAACCTGCCATTGCTGGACGTTGTCAGGAACCTTTGGGCGAAAAACCATTTCCACCTTGTAGTCTCCCTGTCTAAAGAATGCAGGGGGCTGATCCGGATTCAACAAGGCTGTAGTAACTGCAAGCGAATCAGCTCTTGAATTTTGTTCTCTCGGAATGTAAGATACCGAGAAAGCTGAAAAATCCAGGATAGCAGAGTAGACCCGATCTCTGTAGTGCCGCAGTTTGTCTTTTTTGACTTGGTAGAGGCCCCTTATCTGCTTCACAATCAGCTCAGCATCTCCTCTTGCGTGTAATAATTTGATTCCCATTGTTCTTGCCTGCTCCATGCCTAACAACAATGCTTCATACTCAGCCGTATTGTTAGTATTTTCGAACATCAATTTGAAGGAGTGCGCATGCACCTTCCCTTCAGGAGAGATAAGAACAACGCCTGCGCCGGATCCAAATGAACAGCAGCTACCATCAAATTCCAGAGTCCAAATCTTGTTATCAATTTGATGTGATTCTCGAATCACCGGTTGAATTTCTTCTTTATCCATTTCTAGATAATAGACTCCGTGATCCGATTCCTGAAACAAGATCTGAGATCTAGGATCCTCAGATTTTGATACTGTGTACTTAGATTTCTTCTCAGGTTCCAGCTTCTGATTTACTCCTTTGATTGGTATGTGCGCACAAGACCAATCCATCTTGACTTCTCCACCCAGCTCTTTGCAGAAATTTCTACTCAACAGCATGCCATAAGAGACTGGAATGTCTGCTACAAGGATAGTCATTTTCAGTCTTTTATCTGGAAAAGAAGCAAGTACTGCCTGCGCATCTTTGATTTGCCCCACAAGAGGGACTTGCCTTTCCATGGAATAACATCTTCCGATGGTTTTTGTCAATGTAAGACCCAAGGCATCAGCAACTTTGGCAGGCATGACATTGTCAGAAGCTCCAGAATCCAAGATGCAATTGCTTAGCTTATGTCCGTTGATGAGCAAAGACACAAAAAATGGCTCGATCCTTTCTGATGTAGCAGGAGAAGGGGTGGAAGGAGAAGAACTTGCAGCAGCATTATTTGAAGGTGGAGTAATCTTTGGACTTGACAAGATACCCCGTGAATTATTGTTTGTTGGGCTGGGACCATTACTTTGCACATATTTGACCAATCTATTCAGCTGATCAGGAAATGCCCTCAAATACTCAGCTTCTGACATTTGGACCTTGTTTCTCTTGATGTGATCAATTATGTCAAAAGCTTGACTTGCTTCAGCAGGATGTGCATTGGTTCTTTGCTGTGAATTGAAAGAATTTGAATATTTATCCTTGGGCGCTAATGAAGAAGGAAGAGTGCTACCTCTTTTCAAGATAGTAACATCCGGGCCAGGATCTTCTCTCTCTTTCCGGCCGCTTGTGGATGCTTCGGCATTTTGGCGCGTCTGAGACCTTGTAAACACCGCAAAAGTGTGACCATCAGAATCTTCAAAAGATTCATAATAGCCATCATCAGATTCGTAGTCCAGGTAACCAATATTGGAGTCGCCAGCGGGATCTATAAAGTCTTCATCATCGAATGATTCATCAATGCCGAGATCCTCTTCATTAGTTTCCAAGTTATTCCTTGGAGCAGCTTCTATTGCCAAACGCTGTGGTGCAGCAGCAAGTCTGTTTCGATTTTGATTTTGATTTTGACCATTGAAGGTCCGGGTAGGAGCTATTCTTGAGGGGGTTACATTCCCTGCTTGAGAGATCTGCTTCTTGATCTGCAGCATGTCATTAGCCAATTTCTGCAACAAAGGATCAGAAGTACTTGCAGAAGCGCCATCACCTTTGTGAGATGGTTGTTTGAGTTTTCCAGCCATGATCAAGTCGTCTTCAACCTCCACGGCAGCATTTTGTGCTTCCAGCAGATTTACAGGTCTTGCCCTTCTTAGCTGATATCCAACTTCAGGCAATAGAGCGTTTATAAAAAACGTCTTTTCATTTTCGTCGCTCAATGCAGCAGAAGTGGGGATTTTATACAAAATCCTTTGGAACCTTGCAATAAAGTCCCGCATGTTCTCGTTTGGCTCTTTCTTCAACTGCGTCAGTTGGGTGATCAACGTGCTAGCGTCCTCTGCAGGATTGAATATTTTCAGAAATTGCTCACGCATAGTCGCCCAGTTGGTTATGGTGCCAGGAGCCAGCCGATAGAACCATTCTCCAGCCAAGTCGTGTAGAGTCTCAATGAAGAGCCTGACTGAGACATCTTCATGCTCCACTGCAAGCACACCACAAGATATGAAGAAGGCTGCCAAATGATCATCCGGGTTTTGCTTTCCATCTCCAAAGAATTTTGGAAAATTCTTTCTGGATCCCTTTGGCAGCTCGTGCATAGGTGGAGCCAAGTTGAGAGGTCCAAAAGCTGCTCCCCATGGAACAGGTACAATTTGGTGCGCCATGTTAACTTGAGCACGTCTCCTCCTTGTGTAGACTTGATAGACTTGATGGATAATTCCAGCCGCCGGATTATGCTGAATACGATCCGGATCTGGATGGGTGTGTACTCTCCTTCCTGGTGAGAGACTAGATCTGCGGCTTCTAACTTGAGGAGGATGATTGAAATTGAATTGCTCCTGCAGTCGGAAGAAATGATCAGTCCTTCCTTGCGCCTTCACGGATCGGGTGAATGGACGTTCAGCCAGGTTGAGATTTGTATGGAAAACACTCTGATCTTCAATAGAAAAGCTTTGATCTGCAAAGATAGTTGTTCCCCAGCGGAGTCGCCAAAAACTGTTGGCTAGATTTTCTGCATAGCATCAAACCTAGGCAGTCATGAGATAAATCTCCCTCATTTAACCGGTGAGGCTCCCGTGTCAGATTTGTCAATAAAAATGTGTTATTATCTATCAGGGGTTTTACTTTAACCACTTAGTTCATGAACCATAACTAAGAAGTTCTGCAGCAAGTAAGCAGCTGTTTAAGAAAGGAAAGTTATAGAAGAAAGAAGTAAAGGAAATACAGAGAAGAAATGGGGAAGATGTGCATCCCAATTAGTAGATAGCAGAGCTAATTGCATGCACATAGAAGAAACTTAATAGATATGAACACACAGAATTATAAAACAAAGGCAGCTCTAGATCTAGATCTAAAATAACACAAAGTTTATTAAGAGATCTAAGATTTAAAAGCAAGAAACACAGTACACCGTGACACAAAGTTCTCCGGAAACCTGCTCCTTTGTATTCCTTTGCTCCAAGTTGCTCTCAAGGGTTCAGCACAAAGTCTAGAACACAAGATTGCTGCTTACAAATTCTGATCGATTGATTAACCCGAAGGTTCTTCCTCTACTTATAGAATTAATGGGCAATTATGAAAGCTTAGTTGAACTGGCACATGTGGAAGTGGAAAGAAACAACTGGCAATCTCCCTCCTTTCCTCTTTGCCATGTATGATTTGCAACTGAAAATAGCACCTTCTATTTTGACGACCTATCTCCAAGTAGTTGACTTCTTCAAGTAATGGCACCACTTAAGTTGTATAATTGAATTGATCGCTCAATTACTTTGTCGGGAAAGAGTTCTCGAAGGAACTTTGAAGGGGATCTACTTTGTCTTCTTCATGAACAAACGGCTATTCATTGATGCTCACAAGCAATCAAGCTCAAGCTAATGCCTTCGCATTGTCCTCTTTTATCCTAAGCTTTTGCAGCATCTGTGATCTGGAGATATGCTAATTGGCCGTAGATAACTCATCATCCTTTTTTTAATTGCTGGAAAAATCTGGAAAGCAATGAAAATTCAATGAAGGCTTCAATAATGAGATGCACAAGGTCTTGGAAGGAACTCTGCACTGTCTTCTTCAAAAACAAGAATTATTGCCTTTCCAGAAGCTTTTGCAACTATGAGATCTGGACGCACTGCATATGGATGAAGGATGATAAGATCTAGCACACTCCATAACAAACTCTGGCAATGGGCTGTGGATGGAAAAGCTGCAACTCGAATAATTCCACTGCTTTTAATCTGCACGCATGAGTGAAGTCTTTCCTGCTCTGGATCTGTCTATCAATTCAGCAAGAGGTTCCGATCCTAGATCCGTGTCTCCTATGTCTGCAAGTTTGGAAGCAATGCATGACTCCATCGTGCTTTCTTTTTCATCTCCTTTCGCCATGGCTTTGTCTATCTTCGTCTGAATAATTCTTTTTCTTCTAACTTGGCCGGATTTCTTCAATACTGGTGCAGATCTGGACAATTCTTCAGATTCGGAGGATATTTGCAATGTATTGGACATTGATAAAAACTCCTTTTCTTTTGTAAAGCACCTGTAATGAATTCCTGCAATTTATTCAGACAAAAATGGCCACCGGAGCATGAATAGTGAATTTAAATTATAAAAATCTGCACTTTTCAAGCCTGCTGCCCCAAAAATTGGTGTTTAATTTGCACATAAAGAGAGCATGAATCCTTTCAATCAACACCTGAGCTCCTGTAACACCTGTGAAAACAATTATGCAGACAAAGATCAACCTCCTCCAAAGCATGCGCCAAATCTGGAAGCTTTTAGCCTTGTTAGCACTTTGTCTGAACAAAATCCTTCCTCTAATGGGGGCGCACTTTTCCTCTTGGCTGCAATTCTTTACCTGTGAATTAAATAATTCACCCATATGGCTGCCCATGCTTATATAACCTTCACAATTCTATAATTAATAATTGCCCTAACAATTAAAGGCAATTAATTAATTAAAAATCATGCTTTTCTCTTTTAAAAATAGCATGTTTAAGGACAGCCATCCAATAAATTAAATTAATCCAATTTAATCCTTCACACAGCACTTCACTTAAGCTTCACAGTGTGCTTTGACCATAGCCACTGAAAATAGAAATTAATTTAATGTTTTAATGCTTAAAAAACATTAAATAATTCCCAAATGGGGCGCACTTTTTGAGAGGAAGGGGGCAGCCACTAAATAAATTAAATTTAATGAATTTAATTCCTTTCTTTTATTCCATCTTTGACTTGTTGACCTCCTCAAGCTTGGGCGCACTTTTTGAGAGAATAGATTATTAAAAATAATCAATTTAATCCTTTTATTCTCTCACCAAAGGGGGCGCACTTTTTTGCACATGTAATTCTATTTTTAAGAATTTTTCCATAATGGGATTCTTTACCCTGCAAGGCAGGCACCAAAATCCCATGATCCACTTAAGTGATTTGACTTTGACAATGGGATTATTTACCCTGCAAGGCAGGCACTAAAATCCCATGATTTCACTTAAGTCACTTTCCTTTTATTATATCATGGGAATTTTTACCCTGCAAGGCAGGCAATAAATTCCCACCTGCCTGCAGCCTCTATTTTTCCCACTGCAGCTTAAGTGACTTTTATAACACGGGAAAAAGTACCCTGCCAGGCAGGTATAAAATTCCCACCCTGCCTGCGGCTTATATTTTTCCCATCGCAGCTTAAATCCTTTGTTTTCCAAAAATGCGCCCATCCCCGCAGGGGCTTTTCTGTGCACGACTTCGCTTTTTCCCAGTGATCCAGACCTCCGATGGCGACTTCCTCCGGGCATAATGTGCGTATATGTTTTCCAGCTGCTCCAGGCCAAAAATCGGGCTTACCCGGCAAAGGAATTGCTCCAGAGAAATTTCACAGAAAACGAAAACGGGACACCACAAAAACACGAAAAATTGCCAAAAGTTGCAAATAAAGCCCAAAACTTAAAATAAGTTAAAACCCTTCTGGTACATAGGAATAATAACATATTCGCTCATAATAGAGTTAAAATAGAGTGCAAATAGACTCATACGGGGCTCAAAATAATTAAATACAGATTTCCCGCAGACAAATCCCGACGACAGAATAAAACAATTTTGGGCATCTGGGTATTTGGCGAAAAAGGCTAATATGGCTCTTTGGGATTATCTTGACGCAATACAGGAACTTTCAGGCAATAAAAACACAAAACGACCCATTATTTTAAAAGTACGAAAATTTTTCGGATAGGGTAGTCGCAGATTTCAGGGTGAAATCTGAGTGACACCACTCCACTTTTCATTGCAAGTTAGGTAAATTTTAATGTCCAAAAAGTAGTTAAGCAATCAAGGTTGGATTTTCCATGCAATGGGTTATTTTTTGGTCAATAAGGAATGCATGATGAGCAAAATGAGTCAAGCTTGACCCCTTGTTATACCTAACAAAATCAATTAGATTGCTTTTAACAACTCTAGACCGATTATCTTTATTGGATCATTACTTAACAATCTTCAACTATTTATTACATTGTAGGACTTAACCCACACAACTTCCATAAATAGGAACTAATTTACCAAAGAATATATGCAATGCTCAATGGTGTTTATTGAAAAACATAATTAATCCAATTGCTCATTTCCTTTTTGCCCACAAAAGAAATTAGTTCTAAAAAACTTTTGTTAATGTTTGGAATATTAATTGCCCAAGAATGGAACCATTCTATGAAGGTCCAACTGCCAAACTATTATTCCCATTGTGTTTCTTTTTGAACAAGGGGACATTATATGAATTCCAATGTCATTTATTCCTTGAAAGCCATGATGAGTCCAATTTGTTAGTTAATCATTTGAATAAGTTTGGTATTCCTAAGGAATCTTCATCTACCACCTGTAAAGACACTCCTATTTGAGTAGAGCTTTACAGTCTTGACAGAAAGATTAATTTTAATATCACATCAATAATTGACATACAGTCAATAAATTAGCTTCTTGGATTAATTGCTTTACCATAACTCACTACCATCAAGTAACAAAGGTACAAGCATGTTTATTTTCAATCACCAATTTATTTGAGATCCGGATTACAAAACCATTTTCTAATAGGTCAATGGATCCACAACAAGGATCATCCTTCCTTTAGTGAGTTGAGAGGTATGCATGAACTTTTTCTGAAGCAAGCTTGTTCATTCTTATACGACAAGACTCCTTATCGGGGACTACGCTTTGAAGATAAGGCCGATTAAATTCTCCATTGGACCACACATGCCTAGAGTTTTTTTTAAAAGCTTGGTAGGATCGTGTTAGATTGGAATAAGTGAGATGGCATCTCTCAAATTGTACTATTCAGAAGCAAAGTGCTTCTCCACCATCATTCATGAGGAAGAGACTGCATTTCATTTGTCCCTGAGGCTTAGAGTCTTGCAGGGATTTTTGGTCAGCATCCAGGTCAAGAGATTTAGGCCTTTTCTACCACTTAACACTGTCCATTCCCTAGAATCAAGAGGTTCTTGATTCGACAGACATTAGGATGACCCATACAGGACTGCAACACCTTGCTGGGAAGAATGAGTGATCCTCCTAGGATTTTACCATCTACTACCCCCATACCCTTTGCAACCCAACTATGAGCTTATATCATAGGTAGATGCATGGCTCTTATCATGAGTTGAGCCATACACTTTGATGAAGATGAGGTTGTAGTTGAGCTTATCAGTCAAAGCCCAAAAGTCAACTTACGTGAAATCATTGGTCATCCATTTTCTCTGTTATATGCAGAAGATAATCACAAATGCTATGATTTCCAACATCACTAGTCTCCTATGGTATTTAAAAGGACCACTATTTTTTATCTTGAAATTTGCTGACTAATGGTAGGCAATTCAGATTCAAAGCTCAATTTGTCATATTCTTTGTAGGCTAGGATTTTACATCAAGGAAGTAGAGCACCAAAAATCTAGTTTTCCCATTTTGGAACGCTTTATAATTTCACTTCTGAGAAAATGTGAGCCTCAGCAGTTAATGACCTCTATGAAATCCTAATCTGGAAATCCATGGTTTTAATATACTCCAACATGCAATGGTCTTTTTTTGTGCACTAACTTCACCTTTGTACAAAGCTGTAAGGATGTTCAAGGACATGATTTGGAGGTTTTCCCAACAAAGAAATGATATAGATCACGTTTTTCTCTGTCATCACTTGTAACTCAAAAAATGGTAATTATTCTTTGTGCCCCGATGACATCAATCTTAATTTCAAATTTTCCCAGGCCTAATACTTCCATACTTGTGCCCTCGAAGAGTGATTTCTATTTTTGACCTTCTGCCTAATTTGTAATGAAAATACAGAAAGGTAATCAGTGTGTTATTCAAACCTTTGCAATGCCTAACAAGCATTTTGTACAAGAAATAGTTGAGTCATGCTAATTGCCAACTGTTGGGTTACGGCTCTATTGTTTGGGATGAAATTATCAAAACCTAAGTATTTCATCATCCTCTCATATTCTCATTTCGAATTTTTAGAACAACTTACCTATGGTTTTAGGACTTTTAAATCATCCTTCCAAACATGGTCAAAAATGCGAGTCTCTGTTTTCCTCATTACTTCATCCTTGATGTTTTCATTAACCAATGTTTTTGGAGTCATTTTCCAACTACACCTTGTTTTGTGACTTCAAAGGTCAAAATGTGCACATTGGTTCCCATCAAATGTCCTCATATTAATGGAAACCTATTGTCTTTTAAATAGCCATTAGTGGTTACACTGCACTTGACTTGTCAATAACTTGAATTTTAAGACTAACATCTTTAGCCATTGTGTTTACTTCAAAGATCTATGAAAACAGAGCAATTTCTCAAAGCATTCATAAACTGTGCATGCCCTACTTATCATTCATGCATCCTTTTTTTGCAATGGAAAATAAATTCTATTAATAATTGGATCAAAATCCTATTGGCAAAGTGCATTACCCTTGAAAGAAATTTTGGTGTACTCAAGGCATTCTAAAGAATTTCAAAACAGAGTCATACTGTGTTGAAGGCAGATTTTATTCAAATTCATGACTTCAACTTTTCGTTCGTCACATGATTGAATAATCTACACTTATCATTTTGAACATTGGGTGGTTGGTTCCTTTTGTTTTTAATGTTTCTTAAATCTATGAGTTTTTGCATGTTTTCTGGTGATATAATGCAGCAAAATATTTGTATTTTTGACTGTTTAACAATTTCCCTATTTTACATAGGGTCGGCTTTAAACTATCCTTAGTAATCGATTACAATGATGACTAACAAGATTGTAAACAATGTTGAGAACCATTTGGAGAGTCCTTCATCAATCCACAACATTTTGGGCTCATGTTTTGAAATCTAGCAAGTTTCTAACTTTGAATTGTATCTTTGCAGGCCATTACATGCTGTTTTTTCAACTTCTATCCAAATTCTTTAACTATACCTTTTTCACTGACAGCCCTACTCACATAAATCTTATAGCACATGTTTTGCACACAAATCTTGACCCAAATTTGGTATTTGCAGAACTTCCCGATTTCAACTTCATGTTGACTCTCCATGCAGTAAATGCTACAGAAAATTTGCAATGAGATTTGAGTCCTTTTCCCTCATTCGGGTGAATAAGCTTTAGTCCATCATCCAAAATTGTTTGAAAATTGGCGTATTTTAAATGGCTAACTTTAGAGTGTGATTCAATTTTTCTATAAACACTTCATTCTAAGAAACTGTTAGCCTGAGCTCAAATGTGAAGGCCTAGTTTAAGATTGTAATTCTCTCCTATCACTCATCAAATTGTAGTAACCAGGATCCAAAGGAAACTTGATCTAATTATTTCCTTGCTGGTTCATATAGAGATTCACAAACTCCTATTGAATCCGCAAAGAGATGCACTTCTGGATTGTTGGGGTTGTCTAGAATATGTGGAGAGAGAGAAAGAATAAAGAAAGAATAGAATGTACAAAGAACAAATGAAGAGAAACTAGAATGCACACATTATTCATTGTGTGTCCGTCCTTTTATTATGTGAGAGATGGTTACAAAATGGTTGAAGTGGTTACAACCGTTTATTAGTTAACACTTAACTAATATTAACATAATGCTAATAAATAAGCCTTATATTCTAATACCCCCTCTTAAGGCTTACACTATAGAACATATTGACAGAACATTGAAGTAATAGAACCAAACAAGACCACACATTCTTCAGAAGCTTTTCCCTTTGAAAATAATGCTTTGACCAGGTAGAACTCCATCAAGCTGCCTCCCTAACCCTTGTAAAGGTGTAGTTCCCCGAGTTCCTGGATTCCACCTCCCCAAACTCCCGAATTACAGAATCTCCCGAATTGTTGGACAACCATCCATACTGAGCTACTCCCATAGTGCTCCATCAAGTTGTCTCATGACCCTCGTAAGGGTAAATTCCCAAGATCCACAGACTCCCGAACTATCTGGGCAGCCATCCATGTCAAGTTTTACCTACACTGGATCCCTTATTGTCTTCAAAGTGTGAGGCTTCTTTTAAAATATGTATTCTCTATCAGCGAGTTCACACTTTCAACATCCGGTGGATTTTCAACAATTGGTACATTAATTTCATTTGATTTGTCTTTCATCTTGGATTTTTACTTTCCAAGTATGAAAGTTGAGGCAAGAATATTTGTCTAATGGAATTTCCATTCTATGACAACACACCTTAGAAAATAACCCTTTTTGCCGAAATAAAGAATGACCCGCAAATTAATGTAGTAAGATTTTAAAAATTGATTTTTTTATTGTTAAAAGAAAAGAAAGGAAACTATACCAAGCAGGTTTGTGCCCTAGACGACTGGCTGTGACCGAAAATTGACAAATTGTGTGCCCTAGCAACGAATGACCCTTGAAAAATTGTAAATCTGGAAATGCATGCCTGTATTTTCTTTGTTTTGCACTAGCTACCTTCGAAAATCACATTTTTTTCCTCTTCCTTGTGATTCTGGATTGTGTTTTCTGCAAAAAACTGTGCCCTAAATCACATTTTTCTCTGCTGCATTCTGCCTGTCATGTTTTTCCCTGAAAATGTCTTATTTTCATGTCCTAACTGCACAAACAACCCCAAATAATTCTTCAAAAATGGAAAATTCCTATTTTTGTGCCCTACCACTTTGAAATGCCCTAAAATTTGTCTGAAAACACAGCCAAAATTGAGCCCTTGAATGGTGTTTTCATAGGGTCCCAAGTCAAGTGTTTAAAGGTTGCATTGCTTCGCTAGGTCACAATCAAGCTTAATGGAGCATGCTACAAGTTGATTATGTTAATTCGATTCAATCGACTCGCCCAAGGATTCTGTTAAAATCCTTGGTTGTGTTTCATTCCATAGCTGTTCAGTCCATTCGAGCTCAATCGTTTGAATAAAGGGGTCACAACATTTTGGGGTCACAACTACCTGGATCACTTTGAGCTCTTTATTTATACAATAAGGTCCCAAGTCCTCTATTAAGTGTTTAAAGGTGAGCCCATAGGTCACAATGAATGTCTAAGTAACTTGCCAATGCTTTCAAACTTAGAATCCCAGAAGGATTTTGAGTTAAAATCCTTGAAAGTGTTCCACATCTTTGGAATCCGCTGATTTTGCTGGGGTCACTTTATGATTCCAAAATCTCACGAGGTCACCTTATAGTCTAAAGGTTCACGTGGTCATCTTTGTTATATTGACTAAGTTTGGGGTCCCTTTACCTAGTACCGTCTGAGTATTGGTGTCTAAGCTAAATTGACAAGGCCCAATAAATACTTACAAAGTGATACTTGAGTGAGGCTCATAGAGCTTGTTAAGGTCACGAGAGCCCGAGTATCATGCAACATGTGACAAGTGTCACATTCGCAGTCTCTAGACTTGGTGGGCCTAGACACAATCCTTCCCCAGTGCAGATCAAAGGGAATGGATGTGGGCAGCCCAAATGGATGTGAAGGGATACACAACCCTGAATTATATTTGTATTCTTTATTCCAACATTGTCGTGGGCCACTGAATTTTTTCGAAGTTGGTTCTCAGTCCTACTCAATTGTTCAAAAGTCAGATGTGAGGGCCTCATTTGGTCACTGGTGACCATAAAGTTATGGGTTCGTAACTTGGTCACAGGGCCCTCCAACTGAGCCTGGAGTCACCCTCATGATCTTGTTACATGTGGCTCAATTTTTTGCCCTGCGTCTAAAATTTAACATGTGCACAACGATATTAGGCTTGCAACATAGTGAAATTTCAAACTGGGCATAATTTGCTCATAATCAGGGCGTAATGGGAGGGCGCGAATGTGGACTCCTTCCCTCCTCGCTTTGATACCAATGTTAGAATATGTGGAGAGAACAAATGCAGAGTAACCAAAATGCACACATTATTCATTGTGTGTCCGTCTTTTTATCATCTGAGAGATGGTTATAAAATGGTTGAAGTGGTTACAACCGTTTATTAGTTAACACTTAACTAATATTAACATAATGTTAATTTATAAGCCTGTAATCCTTTATTTTCCGTGAAGGATGCTAGATGAAGAGGCTTGTAATCAGTGTTGTGTGCTGAACGGGGAGGCCAAAGGGATTTCATTAAATTCCTATTGGGGATTGGGGTCAAAATATGTATGCCTATTGTTTAACTCAGACTCTGCAAACCGACATGTGTTACAATTCAGAACATGGAACATTGTTGGTAGTCTAGCATATGTCCAATTGTGGCGGGAGAACTTTAACCTTGAGGATCGTGGCTAGACCCAGTATCTGCTCTGGCTGGAGTTCCCTGCATTGCCTGCTGATTTGCATCCCTTTGTAGGTCTTTTTTCTGGACGATTCAAAAAACTCCTCATCCCAGATAGCCAACAAAATTCATATCGCTCAAACCCTCGGGTTTGTGTAGAGGTGGACTTGAAGCAGAAACTTTGCCCTTTCATATCAGTTTGCACTATAGATGTGATCCAACGACGTAAGGTCTGCTACCTCAATCTTCTGAATTCCTACTTCACACATCAAGCACAGGATCATTTGATAAGAGATTGCCTTTAGTAAGCCCAAACAGGGTGAAATGGCAAGTGAAGAAGGAATTTCAGCCCCTTCCTCATCCAAAAATTTGGTGAATGGGGCCTCATCTTCAGATTTTTCTAGTGGGGGATTCAACATATATGTTATAGGTGGTTCTAATTTTGTCTTCTCAAGTCATACGGTGAAGGTACCTTGCCTTCTAGTGGCTCAATTTTGGTGTAGGAGGTGCAAGTGATTTAGTGTCTAGTAGGCTTCGTTTGTTAAACTCTTCTAGAGGTCTTGAGGATCAGCCTTGGACCAATAGTTCTTCATTGGAGGTGGGCCCTCCTAAGGATCCTCGACCCTTAGGTAATGGTTCTAATGGTATGGAGATTGAGTTCGGCTCGCAAGAGGAACAAGCGCAAAGTGGCTTTGTTGCCTACTTGCATGGATAGAGGCGAGGGGGAAGTTAGCCCCAAGCTAGGCATGAAGTCATACAAGGATGTGATGATTCACTCTTCGGAGTGTCATGTCCTAAGTTTTGAGATGAACAACTGGTTTGGTAGCCTTGAAATTCCTCCTCCTTTGGAATGAAGCTATCTCTTGTCTTGGAATGTGCGGGGGATGATGATTCCCAATCATAAGCAGTTTGTGCGTGGTCTTTTGCAACAACTTAAACCGGATGTGGCTTTCCTCTAAGAAGTCAAATCTGCTGGTTTTGAGATTAGAAATAGGATGAATTACTATTGGAACGGCCCTTTTGTGCCTATCAACATTTCCAAGGGAGTGGGGGGATGTTGATTTCCCTCTCCTCGTATCTTCAAATTTTTGTGGTTGCTTCTGGTTCGGAGCGTGTTTTAATCACTCTTGGTTCAAGATAGGGTGATTGGATTGTGTGCTATTTATGCTCCCAATTCTAGCTTGGAGCGGGGTAGGTTGTGGGATTGGATGGCTCTCTCTTATAGTGGTAGAGTGGATTGTTGGGGGGGGATTATAATTTGGTGGAGCATGAGGGTTATAAAGGTGATGGTTTGGGTTTTGTGGTCAGTGGCGTTGAGAAGCAGACTTGGGGCCGGTGGAGGTAGTCTCTCCAAATTTTTGATCCCAACTAGGAACATAAAGGGCTTGATCATCGCAGTTGGTTTACTTGGTCCAATTTTCACCAGGGTGGTCAAAGGGTCTTTTTTCCTTTTTTTTGACAGAGGTTAGTTTCTAGGGAAATAAATTGGAAGAAGCAACAATGCAGAAGGAGGAAACAACTAAAAACAATATACTACAGAGGTGCAACTGCTATATCTAGTTTCTAGAAAAGGCTCAAGCTAGGGAATAAGAGCCTATTTTACTAACAAAAAGATTTGAGCATAAGAATAAAGATTATTTGCAAGATGTATTTTGTTGTAATGTCCCCTTTTCCACGCTAGTCACTATTAAGGCCTTGGGCCCATTCCACCTTCCGTGGGATTCAAGGAAGGAAAACAAGGGAGGTGAACATTGCCATAATTGTAAATTGATTTCCTTATTTATTTAATTACAAATTATGGTTTGGGGTGATTCGATTGGGTGAATGGGAAAACGAAAAAGGAACTTCTATCTTCACCTTCATTAAGGTTGGTCTTCTTGAGAGCTACAAGGGAAATAAAGAAATATTCTTTTATGAGGTCAGTTTTCTTAAGTGAAGAAAGATTAAAAAGTGCATTTCCCCCTTCATTAAGAGGTTGGCCATGAAGGTTGGGCTTCTGATTCCCCCTTGGCACCAAGAAGGGATACTTAAGGAGGTTCGAATGGAGGAGAACATTATCTTTCATCTATTTTGACATTTACTTGGTTTTGAACTAGCTGTATTTCTCTATTTCATTCCACTGACAGAATGAAAATCCTTTGGTGTGGTAAGCAATTGAAGACAAAACCCTTCAACTTGTTCACAGGTTAGAGAATGAAAACTCTCCAATTTGGTGGTTCTAAGTGGCTTCAAACGAAGACTATCTTGCTGGTTGGAAGCTAGGGCATTGAAGAAAAAGAGATATCATATTTATTTCTACATCAATTTGGTAATCCTCTCCTAGGCGATGGCGACTTGGGTGGAGAAGGATTTGATAGTGCCTATCTAGGGCACATCTTGTTGGACAATTTGAGTTGATATTCAGATGTTCTTCATAATTTATAAGGCTGGAATCTATCAACTTCATTGGTAATTTATTGGGAGGTTTATGAAACTTATCTTCAGCTATTGTTTGTGAGTTGCTACTTCTGTTGGTTATTTAATTAACTCCAATTGTGTGCTTATGGTGATCTTGTTTGCTCGGCTTAATTCTGATGAAAGGGATTTTGAGCAAGGGCATAATTTCTACATGATTCAGGACCTTAAGTATATTTGGAATCATTGGTCTATCATTGTGTTAATAATGATATGTGCATGAGAATATTTGTGGTCTAAGTGCTGTTACAGTCAGTGCTGCCATAGAGGGTTTGTTGTTACTATCTTTCATAGCTGGTTAATCTTGATGCCCTAAAGGTGTGATTATACAGTAATCGCTGCTAGGGTTAATGAACTCACTGTTGTCCTCAGCAAATAAATACGAAATGCCCATTATATTTTTTGATTTCATTTGGCTTGAAGCATTAACAATCTATGGCTCCCCTACATTGAAAGTCAAGAATTTCCAATTCTATAAGTGATTGATAGAGTCATGTTCCTAGGGAGCCCATTGCGAGTTTTTAACACCCAATACAACATCCACGTCCCCCAATTCTGCAATAACTTGATAACTTATCCTGTGACCACGTATAATCAACCATCGTACATTCCACATTAGATAATATAATCCACGCATATAAGATGTACTTGCAGCTTATAAAGTATAGTTGCACTATGTCAGCCCTCCGACCCCAAATTGATAGTGCCATATAGAGCTTGGCATTTATACAATGTTACACAAGGATTCACACCCTATATCTCCATAGCTAGTGCTTGGACATTTGGGATGTTCCAAGGACTTGAGGACAAGGATCGAACAATTCCCCCAACACGCTTCTGTTTGAAGAAATTGACAACGAGACATTTGTGAGATGTTCCCTGAAATACATAAAACGTTCTCAAGCCCTGTTACCAGGAACTTTGCAGTACTTGGGAACGCCATAGGGTGCACTATGACATCCCCACGTTTCGTGTTTCTGATTAAAGTAATGATGAGCCTACAAAAGAACACTATTATAGGGAAAACCTAGTCTATCCTACTTTACTACAGAGGAGTCGAGCCTTACTGCACAACTAACCCTATAAACTCTCTAAACAGACATTATTTGGTGATGAGTTCTTTAGAAATTGCCCAACCCAAAGTCATCCACACATCACACTGTGCATGTACTAATCTGAAGAGGGAGAGGATTCAACAAGCCGATTGGTATGGGTTCCCCTTATAAGATGAAGTCTGATTCCTGCCATGTTCATCCATGAATGAGGAGGATTCGGTTTGCGAGTACTTGTCTTCAAAGGGTGATCTTCTGATCAATTGAGAATTGTGGACTCTGTTTTTAGTCTCTTTCCATTTAGTTGTTTGATGCTAATTATGACGAGTATTTACTATCTCCACGCCGATTAACGGTATATATAGTAATATGTACCAGCATCATCATGTACTCAAGTCTACTGTTTCTCAATGTCATGACTCTCAGCTTTGAGGTTGCATGTTTACTATCTTGAGGTACAACATTGATATTAATAAAGTACTTCCAATGTCTTTTGGACAATGATTCAATAATAAATATAGGATTGTGGTCTTATTGCTGATCCCGAGCAGGCATTGGGTTAATGGTTTATGGCCTTCAATGCTTTCAACTTAATTTAGTTTGTTTAAATCTGTTAATAGTTATGTAGAGCAATAGTCCGATAACTGGGGGCCTTTACTGCTCCTGATTTGCTAGGGAAACAGGGAATTGCTCCGTGGCATTCTCCATATTTTTTAACTGCTCCCAGCTTAATGCCCGACCAGAGACAGCTTATAACAAACTCTGAGCCCACTGAAGTATCAGGAAGACAGCTTCCATGCCCCAAAAGAGCAATGGGGAGCACAAGAAATCATTTACCCGCACAGAAATTTTCTCCAGCATTTGCTGTCACTTCGTTATCTTGATTTTAGTGTATCCCTACTATAATTATATTACACAAGGTAGCTAGGCTTAGCAGGTAGAATTGGTTGATAGAAACCGAATCCCATATCGAATTGCTTCTACTACCATATTTACATATTCAGTTTGGAGCAGGCAATTTGATCAGATCTAGATAGTGCATTACATTGACCATAAATTAGTTTAAACACCTGTAATTGCACTGTTAGTATCACGCTCAAAACCCTAATTATGCATGTAACCATCAAATTGGTATTCAAAATGCCACTGTTTTTGCTCTGCAGTACCCGCTCAATAAAAAATAGCTAGCCCCCAGCATGGGACCACACGGCCTTAGTATGTGACATATCATATACATCCTTTTATATTATTATAATATCCGCCCCCCCAACTATCCAAATCCGGGAATTGCTTGTTTATGCCGTCTTGTTAGTCTAAGTTAACCACACATTTGCTACAAGCATAGGACCACTGTAAAACAAATTTATCACTCAACCAAAGTTGTTAATTACCAAAAGTCCATAGTTTATCAAGCAACTTAGTTTGAGGCAAGCAATCTTATAGGAGCAAGGATTTTGACACCGTATTAGAACTACAGATCATTTATAATCCCATCAAGATGTCTTGGTAGACACCTTACATTGTGTGCCAACTCAGCCAGAGATGAAAGTCTCAAGGACTCAGATACATCTGCCATGAGGGAAAAACTTGACCTATCATGAGATTTTTCTAGAGGTAGGATCTTGACGGCAATGCTCTATGTGTGGTCGTACTATGTAACCATATTATGGAACCAACACCTATGTTTCCCCATGAAGAACCTGACTGTAGGGGTTAAACTTATGACAATGCATAGGCACAAAATTACGTAACCATATTACCAGAGAACCAATGAGTACTCGCCTAGAAACTTACCCAGGGCATGACTGGGTCTATGATGGGCGACACCCAGACAAGAAGTATTACAAATTTACCTGGAAAAAAAAAATAAAAATACAAAAAGGCTGGGGCTTCTTGAATAGATCTGGAAAGCTCAGAATAATAACAAGATGTTGTATTTTCTAGAGCAAAGAATCTTGCCGGTAAAAATGCAAATGCTTTTGCTGTCATCATGCTATTACATATGTGAGGGGAGCAAAGGATTCAATGCAGTAGTTTGGTAATTCCCTGTGCCTGTACTGCAGATGATTAACTGTGATGTTGTTTCTGATATTGTATATTCGGGCAATTCAGGTGCTGATAAATGGATCAATCAGTAGATGGTAATTTGACAGTTGAGATGATTACATGTATGAGTTCTTTTCTCAATTGTTTCTGGTGCATGAGGTTTGACATGTAGTTTCGAACTACTTTACAAGATATATTGCTGGGAAAACTGTTAAGAGATGGTAAGAAAACTGTAAGGTGAACCAGTAATTTAAAGCAGAGCCAGTAATTTTATATTATTTCATGGGTTAAAAAATTAAATTATAAAATACATGCACAATATCTAGTTTTATTCTAGCTGTAATGCCCCTTTCCGGGCTGGAACTGAAATGGAGGTAAAATGTGCATCAGAAACCTAATCACTTGCAAACTGAAATTAACTCGCTGTGAAGAAACAACTATGAATCTGGGTTCTTATCGAACCGTTCAACAAGTCAAAAGCACCTGATGGAGGGACAAGTGATGACATTGTTACAAGGTAAAACCTACTGTCAACTATACTATAACCTGCAAAGATGTCTCCAACCTTGGGAAGAACACCGATGATCAGATGGGTCTTTCCTCAACAATAAATAACTGTTGCACAATCTCCTGTGCAACTCCATCAACATTCTCCATGTGCGCAGAGACGCCTTATGAATCTCCGTAGTCAACTATGTCTGGCTTCGCAAATACAAGCCAGAGCATCAATTGGCCTTGATTACTTGGTGATCGTTTCCAATGAGTCCCAATTTTTTACGTTCTTAAGCCTACGCCTCCTCGCCTGATAGGACTTAGATTCAGCAATATTATCCTATTAAATATTAAATAGGACTTACTTTACAAAAATTTTGCCTGTGGGTAAAACATTCTAACGCCTATGAAATAACTTTCAACTTTTTGCTCCTCGACCTCCACTTTGAATTTTATTAGAAAATCAATGCCCTATACCCAAATGAAGTGGAAGGATTAATGTATGATAGCCATTCTATAGTTTTTGAGCACCTGCAAGTATCTGGATCAAATCATTTATCCTTTTGCAAATAATGTGGTCTAGGGATAATTCAAATTTTATGCCTTAATAAGGCTGAGCAGGTTAATAGGGAAATCTCTTTATTAAACTTTTTAAATAAGTTTAAGAAATATTTGAAACAAAGTGCTTGAACTGGATACATAACTTACACTCTTCACGTAAATAAAGAGCAACTTTATGTGGGGCAAATTTTAACTCCTCATTATAGGGAAAGATGAAATGAATGAAAACTAAAAACGTCCACGAGGTTAAAAATAACGTATGAGAGAGTAAAACCACTTTCTTCTAATTTCACTAATTTAGATTTTCTTTTGTTAATCTTGATGATGAAGTCTCCCATTTTAGCTATCAACTCTTCATCGAATATAACCTATAATGGCAAAGTCTTGAAATTGATTGCATATCTGGAACAAATGTCATTATAGGCATTGCATTCTATAATAAAGTGCTTTTTTGATTCCACTACCCCATTTGAACAAAAGACACAGAGTCTTTCTTCCCATTTTTCTTTAGGCTTTTTCCATCTACCTGTTTCGCATTTAAGTCGGTGGGAGTTTGTCCTTAGTTGAGCTATGAGAATCTTAGCTCTCCAAGGGATGAGGGCCCCTATGTAGGCCTTTTGTTGATGATGACAAGTGTAGTTAAATTCTTCGAGATAATATCTCTTTTTTCTTCCTCTATTGTCCCACGTAGCTTTGTAGAACCTTATCAATAACAAATGCGTTGTATTTAATTATTGTCTTGGGGCCATGCATTTCCATTCAATATTCCATTTTTTCATCCACTTGATGTTTTGATTCACCCATGACCTTTTCCTCATGCATAATGGCTCTTTGAAGACAATGTTGGGCCACTTGTTTTTTGTCATCTGTTCGATTTTGTTGAGGTATTACTTAGAAGTTGAATCATAGCAATGGCTTCGATTGGAACTGCACTTATTTCAACTAGAAGAATCTCATAAGGGACAAAAACTTTCAACTTAAACTTGATTGTGATCATATGTTTTTGAATTCTCTCAATTTGCTTCCATTTTGATAATGGTATGTTGTTACCCTGTTTTTCACACCCATAAAGCACAATAAGAGTAATTAATACTTCTAAAATGGTCTGAGTAGTTTTCTAATCCCATAATTTTTCTTCTCTGCATTTGTTTTGTAAAGCATAAAGGGCTTTCCACCATCTTGTCGTTCTCTTTTTTTTGCAAGTCTCCCAAGTAAGTTTGTTGTTGAAGTCAATCCCCAAATATTTGTAGTCGGCTTATGTGCAAGCCTTTTTAATGGGCTCTATGCACCAAAATTGGTTTTTCACCTGGACTATCTAATAAATACCAAATCCATATTTTTTTAATAGAGCATCATAACCATACAAAGCTCTGAAAGTGTGTCATATCAATGGACCCACTGTGATGAGTGGTCCATTGTAGCCCAATTCGAATCTGCCAAGTGTCTAGAAGCAACATTTTATCCAAGCTGATTGCTGCCCTGCCACATACATTCCATCAAATGCCACTCCACATCAATGCCACGACATCTCACAATCTCTGGTTTGACCAGAACTTTGTCTGCTGGATAATAGTTGGCATACTTGGAGTTAACTCTGGTCCTTGCCAAATGCATCGGAAGACGTCTCGGTGCCAAAACAAACTAAGGAACCTTGTTGACTCCAAATGATTTCACTCACAATCATTTTTACCGTTGACCAATGTTGACCATATGTTGACCATACTTTAACCCAAGCTCTTTGAAAAATAATATCTTTCGCATACGAAATCGGATGTGGAGCCATTCAAACTCACGTAGGAATAGGTCAAAGAAGTGAGCTCTATTTAGTGAGTGCTAACGTCAGACCGATTGCAAAATCATACAATTTCCCGTTGACCAACGTTGAACTAGTTGTTGACCAGACCTTTGACCTAGAAATCCATTTGCGCGTACTTTCTCATGTTTTCGACGTTTGGAATAGGTAAGGGCTGTAACGGAAACCCGCTGGAAAAATCATGCTTCCGCCTTGTTTAGTTGGCATCGCTAATACACTCTCTAATGTATTGGATGACCTCTACCTTGAGTCCTTTCCATATTGACAGAATCTGTCCCAAATCTGCTGTGGGAGGTTATTCTACAAGCACCCTGAGTGACCATGCAAACAAGGTGGTAATTAGTGGATCCATACCCAATAAGGTTCCAATGTCTTTAGTAACCTTGGATATGACCAAGGCTAAGACTAAATAAAATGGCTATTAGGCTCTCGGTGAAGGAATGGGGATAAGTTACAGTCAACCACCTTTGTACTTATTATCCTGTATTTTTCCCTCAAGGAAATGCTAATTAGGATGTTGTAACCATTCTTCTACATACCTCCGCTATTATTAAAATCTTCCCAATTAGTAGAGATTTTAGATATAGAGCATAGAAAAGGTTTTCTATGATAAAACATCTACTACAACGTTATTCTTCCTCTTTCTACACACTGTATGATCAAAATTATAAGCTTGGAAGACTTACTTACCCACTTTTCGTTGCCAATGGTCGTTCAAATCCTTTTGGCCGTAGAAAGAACTTCAAACTATGTATGTCCTAGTGCAATTTTGAGGCACGAAACATGAAATACATTGCCGGATCTTGCTTTGCCAATGCATGCATCCATGGCTCAACATCTCTTTGTCATAAACATAAAACGTGCAATGCTCTACTTCACTATAGTTTCTGCGAACTTAAAGGCTTCTGGGAACTGCCCTTTTTGCAGTCAAAACGCCCCCTACTCCTTCAAACTTAGGATGACTATCATCTTTCTAACACAAAAGAAATAGAAAAATCAGTGAACAACCAATACTGGGCATAGAACTCTTGTTGACCTCTTTGAGTTTATCAAAGGTTGTCCTTGAGGGCTGTTTCGGACTAGTCTTGAAAGCTCCTTTCTTTGTCAAATCAATCAACGGGACAACAGGAGCTTGTGAAAACCCTCTCACAAACCACATGTAGTAATCTGCAAATGACCAAAGCAGTCATACCCGTACAATTGTGTCAGAAGTGGTGGGTGGATGACCAATGCAAATATTGTAGGTGGATATTCTCTTGATCAACCTGTCCTCCCATGTGTAGCCATCTAATGACATGTCCCAAGTATAAATTTTCAGTCATCCCAAACTCATACTTGGATTCTTTTGCAAAAAGAGCTTGTTGTTCACTTATTAACTATTTCTGTCAGGCCATTATATCCACGTGTTTTAGGTAGCTCTTCCCAGGAGTCTTATTCCGTACTTGCAAAATGTCATCAAAGAATACTAGACCAAAAGGTCCTCATGAAGGTCTTGTACACTAAAAACATGTTCAATGCATGACTAGGAAAGTAGCATGGAGCATTGGTTAAACCAAATGGTATTACTAAGAAGTCGAAATGCCCAAAATGACAACAAAAAGCTGTTTTGTGCACATCTTCATGCTCTTACCTTGATTTGGTGATAGCCGGACCTCAAATGGGCAATCCTTGGAAAATCGATCAACTACCGCATCTATGCAATTCATGCCCATCTACTGAGGTATTGCCCTGTACTAAAATCTTTTTGATATGTCTTCTTATCTAGATACCAGTGGTAATCAATTAGCACATCCTCGGTTGTCCCATCACATTTCTTCTGATCACCACCAACAGAATAGAATGTGCACTCGTACTAGAGGGCTAGAACTAGCTCCAGATATGTTCCCCTGGTCTTCGTTTAGTCTCTTTGCATTGGAGGGGGTCTTTTTGCAATCTCCGTCTTTGGGTAAACTGCTAGGATAGCAATAAGGAGTACTCATGATAGGTTTAGAACCTATATTCAATGTCTATGATATGTGTGGAATCTTCTATCCGGTGAGTAGATCCTGACTGGTAAATCACTTGAATATTGTACCATGTCATGTCCAAAATAGATTGTATATCCACATGATAAGATCTATCATCAATACTAGAAGTGGAAATACATTACCCCCGCAATGAGCTGCCCATGCTACTTGCCCCTTACGGAAAGCTCTCTTCATCTACTTTGTCTGTGATAGCCGTACGTTTGCTTCATTGGCCACTAAGATTGAGTTGTACAACCTCTTCTCGCATCGGTTTGTGATATGTTTAGACTCCATGGTCCCATTGACGTAATTATGTGGTGAATCGTATCGACAGTGATATGTTTACCATTGCATCTTATCAAAACTCACACTTATGTTTCTCCTATAGCCCACCAGGTTGTAGAAATCGTTCTGGACAAGACTGCTCGTGCTTACCAAGAGTAATTTCTGGAACAGCCTTCACCCTCTTCGTGCAAGATGATACTAAAGACGTCATCAGCTTACAGTAACATTCCAAGCAAATCTCTCCCTGAAATATCCTTTAGGTCTTCAAACATCTTTGATGTCCTACCAAACCCTCATTAATAAAGTTGTGAGTTGCCCTAAGGATTTTCAATCAAAATGGATTACCTTTTGCAAGGTGGTGTCCCCAGATTTCACTCTGAAATCTGAGACTACCCCATGTTAAAATTTTCGTACTTTTAAAATAATGGGTCGTTTTGTGTTTTTATTGCCAGAAAGTGTCTTTTATTGTGTCAAGATATTCCCAAAGAGTCATATAAGCCAATTTCGCCAAATACCCAGATGCCCAAAATCGTTATATTCTGTCGCTAGGGTTTGCCTGCGGGAAATTTTTATTTAATTATTTTGAGCCCCGTTTGAGGCAAATTGTGCTCCGGTTTAACCCTGTTGTGGTCTTACATGTCAATATTCCCATATACCAGTAGGGTTTTAACTAGGAATGAATCTTGGGCTTTATCTGTGACTTCTGGCAACATTTTGCGTTTTTGGTGTTTTCCCGTTTTGTTTTCTGTGAAATTTCTCTAGGTCAATTCCTTTGCCGGTTCAGTCTGTTTTCTTGCCTGGAGTATCTGGAGATCATCTATGGACATTATGCCAGAAGGAATTTGCCACAGGAGGTCTGGTTCTCTCTAAAAAGACGAAGTCATGCACAAAAAAAAAGCCTCTTCTGGGCAAGTCGCATTTTTGGGAAAAGAAGGTTTTAAGCTACAATGGGATTTTTGGTAGCAGCAGGCAGGTGGGAATTTTGTACCTACCTTGCAGGGTACTTTTTCCCATGGAAGCAAAACCACTTAAATCATAATGGGAAAATTAGAGGCAGCAAGCAGGCGAGAATTTCTTACATGCCTTGCAGGGTGAAAATTCCCATTGTGAAATAAAAGAAAATCGCTTAAGGCATTGATGGGAATTTCTTACCTGCCTTAGGGTAAAAAATCCTATTATGAAAGTCAAACAACTTAAGTGGATCATGGGATTTTTGGAGCTGCGGTTTTAGGGTGAATTAATCCCATTAAGAAATTGACTGATTAAAAAATTTCTTACCTGCCTTTTCCAAATTAAGGAACACTATGCTTCAAAAGAGTGCGATAATCCCATTATGAATTGGAATCATGGGATTTTCAGGGCTAGGAATAATCCCATTGTCATGTGACTTTTAAAAATAGAAATGCTTTCAGTTAATAATAAGCATTTATTATTTAATTAATTAATTTCCAAGAATTTTGGCGCCCAGCATTAGGAAAAGTCAACAAGTGAAGAAGATGGACAAAGGAAATTTAGAAATAAGAATTCTAAAATTAAATAAATTAAATTTATTTAATGCAGCCCCCTCTCATGAGAATGCAAAAATGGTGCCCCATATTGAGAGAAATGATACTTTTTAAAGTATTAATTGATGGAAATTAAGGGCTTCTATTTTTGGTGGCATGATCAAAGCACACTGTGAAGTTTGCATAAGTGGACTGTAAAAAGTGATACAGGTGCTAAAAGTTGGAATAAATTTAATTTAGCTTAATGGCAGTCCAAATAATCATGCAATTTTAGGCGCCTAAAGTTGAAGAGAAGAGCATTTTTATTAATTAAAATTAATTGCCATGAATAGGAAATGCAATTATTAATTATAGGAATTCATGAAGGTTATATAAGTCAAAGAAAAGGGCTGTCAATAATGAATCTGCAATTAATTACATAAAGAAGTGCAGCCCAGAGAAGAAGTGCAATATTCATGCTATTTTTGCTTACGCAAGAATTCCAGCTCAAAGGAAGGTGAATTGTCAAGGCAAAAGCTTTCAAAGTTATGGCGCATAGCATTGAAGGAGGTTGAATTGTGTTTGCATTAATTGTTTGCATAAATGATACAAGTTGTTCAGGTGAAGTTGGACAGAATTCATGCTTGCTTTGCATGCAAATAAAACCATCATTTTTTGGGGCAGCAGGCTTGATATATGCAGATTTTTATGATTAAAATCAAGTGTTCATGTTCCGGTTGCCGTCTTTGTATGAATTAATTGCAAGTATTCATTACAGGTGCTTATATAAGAAAAGAGAGCTTAAATCAATGTCCAATACATTGAATATATCCTCCGAATCTGAAGAAATTCTCCAGATCTGCACCAATTGCAAAGAATTCCGGCATAATTAAAAGAAAAAGAATTGCTCAGACAAAGATAGACAAGATTGCTCTCAGCCATGGCAAAGCATGATGAAAGAAAATGATCAGATGCAGAATCATGCATAACTTCCAGATCCAGATCCAATTCCAGATCCAGATCCAGATCCATAATTGCAAAAGCTTCATCCTCTTATTTCGAATACAGCCTGTGAAGAAGTCAGTGCATGGAAAATTCCTTCCAGGATCTTGTGCATGTGCTCCCAATCTTCCAGTTGAAACCTTCATTGAAGTTGCATTCACCTGGAGTGCTTTCCAGAATTTTTAATTGCTCATATGCAATTAAAAATAAAAAAGATGAGTTATTTACGGCAAACATTGCACTGATGCATGTACTGGAGAAGAACTGCAAAAGCTTCAAGGATAAGAAGGAAAACAACGCAAAGGCAACCCCTGTAAGCAAATCCAGCTTGTTTCTAGATCATTGCTTCCAGATCCAGCCAGTTGTTTCCAATGCTTCCAGATCCAGTTTGGTGAGAATCAAAGGAAAAAGAATCAGCTGCACATGTAGAATATGAAAAAGGACAAGACTGCAGCTTTCCTCTTTCTTCTTCTTTCTCTTATTTTCTTCGACAAAGTAATTGAGCGATCAATTAAATTATAAAACTTAAGTGATTGGTTTAAAAGCCATTACTTGAAGAAGTCAACTACTTGGAAATAGGTGGCAAACATGCAAAATAGAAGGTTCTATCTTCAGTTGCAAATCATGCATGTCATGCAAAGAGGAATTCTAGGAGGGAGATTGCCAGTTGTTTCCTTTCCGACTTCCACATGTGCCAGTTCACTAAAAGCTTCCGACTTGTAATTGCCCCTCTACATTCTATAAGTAGAGGAAGAACCTATGGGTTAATGATCAGAATTTGTAAGCAACATTCTTGTGTTCCAGACTTTGTGCTGAAACCCTGATAGCTATTTGAAGCAAAGGAATAGAAAGGAGCAGATTTCCGGAGAACTTTGTGTCACGGTGTATTTTGTTTCTAACTTTTTCTCTTAGATCTACCTATAAACTTTGTGTTATTTTAGATCTAGATCTAAAAGCTGCCTTTGCTTATAATTCTGCTTGTTAATATCTCTTGGTTTCTGTCTATGTGCATGCAATCAACTCTGTAATCTATTGATTGGGTTGCACATCTTCCCTCATTTCTTCCCTGTGTTTTTATTATTTCCTTCTTCTATAGATATTTCCTTTCTTTAAACAACTGCTTACTTGCTGCAAAACTATACAGCTATGGTTCATGAGCTGAATGGTTAAAGTAAAACCCCAAATAGATACTAGCATATTTTTATTGACAAATCTTACACGGGAGCCTCACCGGTAAATGAGGGAGATTTATCTCATGACTGCCTAGGTTTTCAGCTATGCAGAAAATCTAGCCAACACAAGGTTTTGTGCTATGCAGAAAATCTAGCCAACACCAGATGAAGATTTGCATTAAGGTACCAATGGCAACTGAGACTGGTTGTACACTGAAAAACCTTCTTCGGTCTTCTGCTGATACGTACCGTCATGACTTTCTTTGGATGAAGATACAACCTGTGATCTGGGAGTTCATCAAAGCTTCATCCAAGCAATATCTTTGCTTACTCTATAAGCTTTCAACTCAACATTTGAGTCTTGTTAACCATGAATCCATAGAAGAAATCATCATTCACTCGATGGTCTTGTAATGCCACCTAGCACTCAGCTTGAATCACCATCTTTATCTCCTCACTCATAAATGAGGATCCTGTGTCAAGAATCCACATCTTCTATCTAATTTGGAAGAATATTCCCTGCTGAGGCTACATCATACACAAGGTATGACTTCCTATTCGTTCCTGCACTGAATGTTTGAAATCACACTTTTGAAGCTGACGTGCAAGTAATGTTGGTGCTAGATTGTCTTCCTTGCTATTCCCAATGCAGATCATAGAATTCAGCCTTCGAGCTGATCTTGAATTCGTGCTCGTAGCACGAAGTAACACATCCACGGATAGAAGTTCTTCGTGTTACTTTCTCCATTGGTTCTAACTCAGCTATAATGGCGCACTGTGAGTATCATCAACCTCCTGTATCAAATGTAGATCTAGGCCGCTTTGAGCTCATGGAAATCCTGTAAGGCTGCTACGGGATTTCCTACATATAGCTTTTATTCACAATACCACTTATCAATTGGGTTCCTTGGAAGCTTGATTGGTTCTCCTACCAAACCAATAGCCTCCGAGATACGCTAAGTTAGCAATCACTGGATGGAGATATAGCCGTGCTGGGAGGACGGCTTCCCATGCTTCCTTGTTGACTGTGTTGGCCTTCAAGTATCCACCATCTAGCTTGCAAATGACCACCTTATAAGACTGTTGTATCGTCTAACTACTCTGAACAAAGGATGATGGAATTTGGCACATTCCAAAACAAACTCAGGCAACTGTGAGCAGTAGCACTCATAAATATGATCGCAGCTTGGATAAGTATCCACTCTCCCTGATCAGCCCGCATGGAAGGAATATTCCCTGCGAGGCTGCAACATACACAAGGTATGTAGTCATTTTCAATCTGAATGTCCGCCTCATATTTCTGCTCATGCCCACTAATGTTCGTGTCACTGATAATCTCTTCCAAATTATCTGGATTGATATGCATGATTCTGTTGAATCTCAATTGCTTATCATCACCCTTCACTACTTCCATGAGTGGATCACCCTATTTGCATCTGAGATTTTCTTTTTTTATCTTGCTACAACAACCGAGTGATATCATGCCACTTCCTGAGAGCCGGATTTGATTTGTGCAGAAGTCCTTGCAAATTTTGCTGGTGACCCTAGGCTTCTGAAGATATATCTTCTGTTCATTATACCTATGCAGTCCCCTTTGTTCTTTTCCCATCTATCACAAGCCTCCTGCATGATGATTGCGATTACGACGGGTCATGCCTGAATCAACCTTTGTCTGAGATCTTTTTTTATTCTTACCAGAAACCTTTGCAATCATGAGAGTTGGATCTATTTTTACAGACGCTGCAATTGTTCCAACTGATACTAAAGATATATTCAATATAACAGACACTGACTTTCCTTTCCTCTCACCAATATGGGCACAAGTGAAGCATTCTTGCAAATAATTAAGAAAAACATGGGAAGGATACACTAGATACTTTACATGCATCTTCTAGGGCTGCGTGGAATATGGAAAAGTCTAGCTTATAAACCCTGGTGACCCTATATTTTTAGGCGTGGATTACATGCCAAGCAAACTAGAGGGCATTATTTTAATTTACCTATGGACAAGCACATCAACATGCAGATACCACAAAATGCTTCCAAAGAAAGCTCTTGCACTTCTTATATAAGCTTTCACTGCATTGCTAATTTAAAATCCAATTGCTTCCTCTTATTTTTAGCAATTTCTAATAAATCCAGCTGTGCTTGGTTTCTCCTTCTTTGGCTGCCCAAGGAACCAGCCTAATTCACTTAAGTTATTTGCTTTTAGCACTCTTAAAGCAATTGCAACTCTGATTCCAAGTTATTTTTAGCAAGCTTCTATTGTCTTATTTCTATAATGGAGAGGATGCTTTGCACTTTCTCTCTAGACTTTGGCACCAACACTGAGCATCCAAAATAATTTTAAAAAATCACTTTTTAAGCATGTAATCTATGCCAAACAATTGGGTCACACTTTTCAAGGGACGAGAATTGTGTGTGATATAGAACATGAGAGGCAAGGCAATGTTGCAAATTTTAGACAAGACACTGCCGAGGCATCCTCCGAGTTTCATTTAAGTGGATTTCACTTAAGTGCTTTATGTTAATATCAAAAGTGGCATTTAAAATTTAGAAGACAAGCTTCCTAAAATCCACGACTTGCACTTGAAATGATTAGCTAACTTTTTATTGAAATAATTGTGAGGGCATTCCCAAAGTGCTAAATTGTGGATACTGGGTCAAGGAGGATTCTTCCAAGTTGGAAAACACTTTTCACTTTCAGATCCACAATGTTGGATTAAAACATCCTGAAGACTCAGGTAGCGTCCATAAATGTGCGACTTGCACTAAAAAACTCATTTTTGGAACATGGCGTGGGAATTTGTTGATGGGGGCAGATTGCAACAAGGAAGGCAGAGGCAAAACTTTTACTTGCATGAGCTCTCTTCCCTAAAAAACCACGACTTGGACTAAAAGCTCCACTTCTTTGGGTAATTGCATGGATCCTAGGTGATGGTGGGCAACTTGTATTTATTATTTTGCACATTCAGAAATCTCACATTTCTGGCAAAAATTGCGACTTATACCCAAACTGCTGCACTGAAAACCAGCATTTCACAATAAGATTCCCCCTTTGTCTGAGGCCATGGGTGACTTCTAAAAATCCCTATGCAATTGAACTAGTTAGGTAGGACGAAAGAAAAGACCACTGGGGAATTTCTGAGACAGAATCATGGAAGAAAAACCAAAACCAAATACAAGAAATAAATAAAAAACGAAATACCTGACAAAAGTTGCAGACAATTGCTTAAAAATAACTCGTCAATTAGCTAGTCGATAAAAACTCCTCCCCGGGTGAATGCTCCACTTAGAGATAAAAGTAATACTGGTGTGGTAACAATGACGGGGTGAGATGGTCAAAATAACCTAAAATCCGCTAAATTTAGCCCAGTCTATTTTTAAAAGAACTTTATTTATTTAATGAGTGCTCCAATCAGAGACGCTTTCAGACAGTAAGTACCGGTGAAGGAAATCCACGATGGGGTTTGGCTTGTGGCTCAATTGTCAAATTTGGCTTAAAAGACTCCCTGTGGATACCTTAGAGCAATGCAGACGTTCGCAGATAAAACAAACACAAAACAGAAGGGATCACCTTTGAAAAGCTCTAGCATGTGATTATTTGTCGAATTTGGCTTTTATGACTCTCAAGGGATATCTGAAAGCAATACAAACAACTGCAGGCAAAACGAAACACAAAACACGACCCGCTACTTTGAAAAGAACGAATTTTTTTAAAAGGGGTAGTCCCAGATTTCAGGGTGAAATCTTGGGGACACCATGGCATATACACTTTATCTACTTGGACTCTAGGGTTGATTGCTCTATTTCCAACTCCACTAAGGGTGAAAATCCATAGTGTGGCATTCAAGGAGGATGAAAACCTTCCTTGTGGCATTTGGAGAACGAAAACTCTCCAAATTGGGTGGTGTGAAAGAAATTATTGAAGATTCTCTTGCTGGTTTATATCTAGAGCATCAAGAAGAAGACCTACAAAGAGCTTTTACATGATTTGGAGTCCCTCTCCTAGGGAGTGACTAGGGTTGGAGTCATTTTAAAGGCCGTCTAGGGCACGAAACTCATTTATTATTTAATATTTAGACTTGACATAATTTTTAAGACTGAAATCATCCATATGTGGTCATTGTTGGGGTTTGGAAACCTCCATTTTGATTATTTCTATGAGTTGTACTCCTGCTGTTGATAAATTAATTGCCAGCTGTATTTAAGATTGATTTTCATAGTGGAAATTGTTCTAAAGTATTCTTAAAAGGTTTATAAATATTGTGGATGAGTTTTAGGTTGATATTTGGGTGAAATGTTATTGTTTACAAGCTGCTGTTCTAAAAATCAGACTGTTTTACTGTACTGATTTAATTTTCAGCTTGCTGCTACAGAATTGCTTCTTTTTAAAACTCTCTTTGATCTATCATTATCGGATGCTTTACCAACATCTGAGTTCCTTCTGAAACTGAGTGTCACGTTGTTTCTGCCTTCTGTTACTGCAGTTGCATTTTCAAGCTTTGGCTGAGATGTTTGCACAAACTTTTTGGCGAGAGTCCATTCTCTTGGGACTTTAATGTCCGACCATGAAATTAACTCAGGTTCAATCTTCTGAGTTTCTAAGTTCACGTGGGTCACCACGCTACTGCCCTTGGACGTGCCGTGCTTGACAGCTGGGTTCATGGTGTTGACTAGACGGTAAATGATTTTATAATGGACGGCAAGAGGACAAGATCCTTTGCGCATATTCAAGCCTGTGGTTGCTAGGTGCAATTTTAGGACATCTTGCAGAAGGTCTTCTTTGGTTAAAGACACTGGGTAATTAGGGTAAACCTCAAAGGACACAGGGCCAGTATGAAGGCCAGTTTGGACTGCGGCTAACAAACTATCCTTAAAATTATCAAACCGTAAATCTAAAAGACAACATAAAATACTAGCATTCAAACCGCGGCGAAATAGAGGTGTGATTCCTATCTGTACACAGCCGACATGAGCAAACTTATAAGTGGTTTGACGCTTAAGGGATTTAACATCAGCTTTATCAATTAAAGGTATATTATATTCACAACTATTACTTTGTGACACTTGTATAACTGACTCCCTAGTCTTAAAAACAGTGGACGCTAAAAGCTGAAACCTATTTAAATGAGAATAAACTTCATTGTAAGCCTTTTTGGGAAGTCTCCACTCAGGAGTGGGACTGGATTCATCATAAATACTTATTTCTTCATTAACTGAGAAAACATCAGACAAACTAACCAGAGAGATATCCTCTGAATCTACAGTAGAAGTTCGGGGAGACTGCTCAGCCATGGTGATACTTGCAAGCAAAGAACCAAAAATCTACGACACTCCTCGGGCAAAAACTCGTCTTACTGTTGCGCCTGACAAACGGCGTCTTACGGTTGCGATAGCCACACCTGTAGATCAAACTGGGGTATATAAACTTGCTTTTCACTTAGACTGAAAGTATCACTGAACTTACTTCTGAAAATACGATTCACAACTCTGAATATTGCTGACACTTCCGATTCTCTTTTGCTTCTATACCGATTCTAAACTTTTGCTAAGCTCTGATACCATTCTAAACATTAAAACTCTGTTACATCTCAAACAACAGAAATGATACCATTCTAAACACACAAACGCTCTGAAACCATCTAAACACACACATTCTTCTGCATACACTGCCACTCTTAACTACCAACCATATATGTGAATTATAGTAACATAACTCCAAGGTGGATATTTTCTTTTACACAACCTAGAACGATTGTAAACACATCCTCTGTCTCGAAATAATCTTCAAATATACTGAAATCATTAATGATCATTAATTTATATTCCAATTCTAATGCTAATACCACAAAGACAGTATCAACCATTTCTAATTCTGACCAAATATCAATAAGATATCTATCTCTGCATCTTCTCCAAACAAATCTACTAATATCATTACCACAACATCAAACACATCGTCTGAATCAAAGACGTTCTCAAAATCTTCAAAATGATCTATATTTAATAACTTCAAACTTCCATTAACTCTGGCAAGTACATGAACAGACTGAACCATAATTACTTACAAACATGAAGAGCTATATCTATAGACTCTGAATTCTGAAATCCTTTCCTTTCTTCTACTCCAGATGTATCTCCCAAATCCAGCGTAGTGAATGAAATGAGGATGCGCTATTAAATAGGCAACTCAAAGCTTTTCACCGGATACGGGAAGACCGGAAACCGGGGCCAGAGGTAATCGGTAAGATTCCAAAGTGAGTACAGCCCACTCACCAAAAGCAAGACACGACCCAAACGGGACCACAACCCATAAACAAAAAGATACAAAAGATGCTTATGGGTCCACCACGCACCACAAAAGATAACTACCGACAACAAGCCTGTCGGATAACTTTATTAAAAGCAGGATAAGAAGGAATCCTGAAAAGAAAAGATGATAACATGCCTATCATCATGACAGATAGTGCGGAGCGCACTAAATTATTCAAAGAGGACAGAGGGTCCTGGACGGTCAGGGTCATCATCATCAGAAGATGATGTGGAATCATTTCTCGTCGGTGCTCCAGGAAGTAACCTCTCATGTTGTTCCAGCCATATGCGAGATATTCGCGCTGTACCATCTGTGTCAGGTTGGAGATGACGCCTTGTTGGGAAACAAATAGTGATCAAGGATTCTGAGATCCTGATCAGGGGCTGGTGGTCGCACGACCATGGTGTGATGCAGAAGAATTCTCCTCCAAAGAGTAGCATTTGGTCTTTCAACCAAATTCCTGTGATTAATCTTAATATAGTAATGTGCCTTAACATACCATGGGATCTTACATTGAATAATAATATTTCTAGCTATATCTGGATGCACATTTACCAGAGGAGAGTTAGATAATTTAGTAGGGAGAAATTTTGAAAGAAAGTACTTAAAGTGAGAAGAGATGTACTTCCTGTCTCCCAGAGAAGGAGGTCGGTTCCATATATCTGATTGCAGAGGATGTTCTTCAGGCCACATCCTTGAAAACTCGAACCGCCACAATGTGTCCTTTCTAGGTATCAGCTGCCTGAGTCTGAGACCTTCGACTGGTAGGAAATCCGGTTGCTCGACTGCATAGAGAGATCTCCATTGCCAATGTAGGCAACATTTGATCAAGGGTTCTTGCAAAGTATGAAACTCCTGTCCTGGTATATCAGGATCATAAAGTTTACATTCAAGTTCGGACATTGCAAACTCTTGTGTAGTTATGAGATTTCTAGAAACTAGAAGCGTTTGAGCTTCTTGTGACATCCCGTTGTCACAGCGGACTAAGGCATCAATTTGTGCTTTTGCATGTCGATGATCCCATATAGTGCCATGGGATTCGTGGATAACCTGTGTAACACTGATATTCTTTGAAGTGTTGAGTTCCCTGCTGACAAAATCTGCAAGAGCATTTTGCTTACCTGATATGTGTTCTACCTGGAACTCAAAATTGTCAAACCAAAGACCCCATCTTTGGAGTCTATTGAAGGCCACCTTATTAGCTGGATCTCCGCCATCTAACCTTTTTCTGAAATCTTTGAGGTCAGATCTTAATATAAATTCTTCATTTTGAACGAAGAACAGGAAAGCCTTTATAGCTTTCTTGGCAGCTAATAATTCTTTATGCGAAGAATGATAATTTAACTCGGAACCTTGGAAAGCTCCTGAGGCAAATCTACATATCTTCTCTTTATCATCTTTGGCCTTTTCCTTAAGCACAGCTCCCCAAAATTGCTCGCTGGCGTCACATTCAATGATCTTCTTGCCAGGTCCTGGAAGAGACATTGCTGGGAGTTCCTGCACTTGTTTTTTAATCCTCTGTACTGCTTTGGTCATGTCCTGAGTCCAACCAGGAGCATTCTTCTTGAGTCTACTATTTAGCAGTACACGATCAGCAGCTATGTTCTGGTAAAAGCCAGCAACATAGTTTATGCATCCTAGAAACGTTTTGTAACTGTTGTTTCTCTAGGATCTGGTCAGGAAAATTCTGAATATTTGTAATCACATGCTGCTGCATAGAAATTGTTCCTGAACTGATTCTGATACCAAGGAAGTCTATTTCTTCTTTAAAGATTTCCATTTTAGTGGGAGACAAGCAGATCCCATTCTTATATACAGTCTCATAAAACTTTTCTAAGTGAGTCAAATGCTCCTTAGGTGACTTAGAAAATATGAGAATGTCATCAATGTAAACAATTAGGAAATCAGACAACTCACCGAAGATTTTGTCCATGATCTTCTGGAATATAGAAGGAGCTGTCTTGAGACCGAATGGAAGAACCTTCCACTCATACTGACCACCTGGTACAATGAAAGCGGTTTTATACATATCTTCATTCATGCAGAAATACCTGCCAAAACCCGCTCTTTTAGATCAAACTTGCTATATACATGCGATCCTTTGATTCTTCTCAGTATGTCATCTTTAGCTGGAATAGGATGCTGTACAGCAGTTATATACTTGTTAAGAGGCTTATAATCTACTACCAATCCTTTTCTTTCCTCTGATCTGTTCACTCCTTTTATTTACATAAAAGGCTGAACATGCCCAAGGTGAATTGGATTCCTGAATGAATCCAGCTTTTATCAACTTCTGTATTTCACCTTGGCATTCCTTTCTCTCTGCAGGGGGCATGCCTTTATGATGTGCTTTGAACTTTGGTAGCACTTCATTACCCTTGTCATCCTTGATCATCTGTAGATCCAAAGAACAATAGTGCTTCTTTCTATTAATGAAGGCATGTGGATCTTCGCTGCAGATATTCTTCTTTATCCTGGATACTACTTCTTCAATGTTGACAGCACAGTTAGAAATAGATTTATGGATCCAGGTATTGTTTACTGTCTTTACCTTATGGGGTAAAGGAACTATGCTCTGGAAAGAATACCTTCTGGGTATAGAAACAGGAGGTTCAAATAACATTATACTGTCCTGGGAGATGCTGAATGTATGGCATTGCTGAAGAAAATCAACTCCAAGAAGACAGTCATAGTTCTCCATATTATGTTGATAGAACTCTATGTCAATAGAATGTCCTTCAACATCTATCTTAACCTTAGCCATTGATTTGCAGACTACCTCTCTCTTATCAAATCTAATCTTAGTATGGGTGTTCACCCAACAATCACTAGGGAGAGCATACTGTCTGATAAGGCTAATTTCAGCACCCGTATCAATCATGGCATCCAATACATAAGGCTTTATATTCGGAATGCATATAGTGATTGCTATAAAGGGATTTTGGGTGCAACTTAGTGTACATACCTTTGGCTGTGATGGCTGATCACCTTGAGATGCCAAATTATGGTATGTCTCTTCAAGATTCTCTGTGGAATCTTCTTTCTCGCTTTCTTCCTCAGCTACTAGCTTGCTGTATTCTTCAGTTGCCTTAGCAAGCACCTTCTCAAGTAGCTCAATCCTGGATTTTCTCCAGGTCTTGTACATTTGCCTTGAAGCTGGATTATCTGAAGATTGTCCGGGCTCATAAGAGGAATAAACAGGAGGACTGGTTCCTCTTCCTCTTCCGCGCCATGCTCCAAACCTTCCCCTGGTGGGAATCTGTCTTTGCCTGACTCTCTGCTGGAATGGAGGCCTTATTGGAAATGCTTCAAAGGGCTCTTCTGTGTCTTGTTCAGCTCTGCTTTGTGCCTGGCTTTGCTCCAATTCATTCTGTCTCATGTATCTGTCTTGCAGATTTCTGAGCTCTTTCTGAAGAGCTATTTTCCTTGTTGTATCCCAAGGGGGACAACTGTCATAGACTGACTGGAGACTCTCAACTTGTCTTCTGAGCAAGTCTGCGCTTGGTGGTATCATGGGATGAACAAAGTTAGATACCATATTTATACTGAAATGAGTAAAGGAGGGAATTGAACTATACCCACTATCAGTACTGTCTTCATCTGTTGAAGCATGCTGAATATTATTACAATTTTCTCCTTCAATGGAGACATAAGATATATCAGATGATAAACTATCAGTGTCAGAAATAAAAGCATATTCTTCTTCTTCTATGCCTTTACTGGTTAAGGCATTTACTTTTGCCTTACCTTTTTCTGTATGTCTCTGTGGACACTGATTAGCATAATGAGCATCTTTACAAATATAGCAGGTTGGTTTAAACCTGTTTGATTTACCCAAATGTTTATACTTACGAAATTTATATTTCGTTCTGGGCTTACCCTTCTGGAACTGCTCTTTATACTTTCCTTTTCTGAACTGCTCTCTGTATTTCTTCTTTTTCTTTTTCTGCCGCCACTCACCCCCTTTTGAAAAAAGACAATCTTTACAAGAAGATTTCTTCCTGGAAGATTGGATTTCTAGCTCAGGGCATCCGAAGGGTTCTAAAGCATACTGTGTGCAGAAAGTGTTACTGAGAGCTTTCTGATGCTTGAACGCTTGCTTGCGTTCCCATTTCTCTTTGCACATCTTTGCATTGCACTGATCTATAATCTGGTTGATGTGCCCAAAACTTAATTCAGAAGTTTTCATTCCATGCATAGCCTTTCTGATATTGTGTAGCAAAGAAAGGTGGAAATGACTCTATATAACGGAGACGCATGGTCTCATCGTTAATATTACCTGAACTGTAATATAGCTTCTGCATGAAGCATTGATATTCTTTTATGCGAGTCATATCACATAAGCGAGCTCTGAGGAACATAGCTGTGTTCATCATCTTGTCATCGTCAATATTGCCGATGAATTCTTTGATAAGAGCTGCTGTGAGGCCAGTGAAACCTGTGTCTAGGATTTCTGCTTTGTTGGGAAGGACATCCCACCATTCTTTGAGAATGCCTACAAAGCCATTGACTATAGTGGCAGCAATATTTTGAGGTGTTCTGCCATAGGTTTCTTTCTGAGTGTTGCCCCATCCTATCATGGCATGGATCAATTCTTTTATCTCAGCCACAGACTTACATTCTACTCTGTAGAAATTTGGCTGAAGGGTTTGCACCTTAGTGGTCTGGTGCTACTGTTAGTTCACATTCAAATTCGTCATCATGTGCTTAACCTTTAAGACCATGCAAGGTAATGACTCTTTTTTTTTGTCATTGTGGACGTTTCAGCAAGATGTGTGAGCAAAACTCCTGGAAAATTGTAGAGATGAGTGTATTGTACTAATTTGTAAGCAAATGTATGTAGATTCATTCGAGAATGTGTGTTGTGCAGTGAAAACAAACCAAGTAACCAAACACGTCGTTACAAATATCTAACCAACCATGTGAGAGCATATTTGTTGGCTTTCTGCGCAGATTAATCAAAGACCATGCAAGGTAATGACTATTTTTTTGTCATTATGGACGTATCAGCAAGATGCGTAAATGAATAATAGGAAAATATATCAGAGCAGGAAGCCGCAGATAAAATTTTCAACCATGTGTTGGTGCGCTTTGGTTTTCCAAAATCCATAGTGTTGGATCAAGATTCTTAATTTCTAAGTATCTTTTGGAAAGCTTTGGAGACAATTGGTCCAGATTTACAGAGCTTGAATACAATAATAATTTATCTGTTATTATTCTTCACACACTCTATTCTCTATTACACTCTAATACAAAATCATCCGATACAATACAATTATATAGGATAGCATATCCTATTATCTAGGAATCCCACTAACTACTAAATTTCATACAATCTCTTGTAGGTTATTAACAAATCTATATACGAACTATTGTTGGTATACACAACAATATAAGAATATATAATCTATTCTACTAATTATATTACTGTGTTTACCCATACGGTAACGTACAAATAGTAAGTATTATTTACCCAATGTAAAAACTAATTTTCCTAACATTCACCCCCTTAGTGTTTACATGGTAGCAAAGAAACTTTCTCACTCCTTCTGTAGTTGCTCACCTCTGCTTGCTCATGATCTTGGCACACAACTCGAACTGAAGGTAGAAGAAGGAACACATCAACTCTTATCAACCATACATTGTCGGGAACATATCTGACTAAACTAGTGTCGGAACAAGTACATGAACCATTTGCTTATTAACCATTCACTGTAGGGAACACATCTGACCTACTTAGTGTGGGAACTCAAGAAGGAACCATCTGAACAACCTTCGATGGTTTTACAAAGGTTAACCATAAACCCAAGTATGAACAGGGACACACACATCTGTTCATCCTCTTCAAGTATCATGTTGCTTCCTTTTCCTTGTGCTTTCATCTTTCTACAATATTTTTCCTTCAAGGGATTACATTCAAAATTTGCTCACTTATTACAAAATACGAATAGGAATAAGCATTTGTTCTTATTACACAAATCAACTGAAAAGAAACACACAACTGATAAAACAAAAACTCTAAAACCACGGCAGAAAGTTAAACTCACACCAAAAAAATGCCACCACAACTTTGCATGGCCCCATCGTTGGTGACTGACAAGAGGTCGTTGTTCGACCTCCAACCTCCCATGCCTCCTTCCTCCGATGCAATGTTGCTCAACTCGATTTGGCTTTGAGGCTCTTTATGTATTCATGTGGCAGTCAATTCTCTATGTACAAATTTATGAACAAATTTGATTAATTGCGCAATAGTGAAGATATTATTTGCTACACCTACTTGGTCTTCTGTGACTGCATATTTCCAAGTGTGGGATTCCATCATATTGACATTTTTAATTCTGGATTGGTGCTCCATTACTGGAATATAATCATCTGGACAATGCAATAATCTGAATTTCAATACTAGACTTTTCCATGTCAGATAGATAGATGGATTATTTAGTACGTGGGATCTATCAACAATTGTGAAGACGTCCACATGCAATTCATATCTGCTGCAGTCTTAAGTCTGAAATTGTTGAGATGTTAAATAAAGGTTGTTGCATTCATTCAAGGCTCCGATAATACATTGGTCAACGTCATCTATGCAAATTCACTGCCATGTATATCTTCTGTAATGTCCCTTTTTGGGGGACTTCCGGAAATGACCCAAAGCTAGTTGTGAAGGACTGAAATCAGAACTAGTGCAGACTGTAGATGACTGAAATATTACTTTGAAACCCTCAAACGCTGCCAGCACTTTACGCCTAGGATGGCGACTTCTTAGGAAAAGTCAAACACACTTTCCTAGGCACGAATCTCATTCAAACCTTTAGGAAAAATGCTCAGAATTTATAATAAACAACCAACAATCATTAAATGCAAGAAAACTGATTTTTAGAAGCCCACAAGTGCTATTTTAAACTGATCATGAAACCCTTCCACTGCAGGTTTAAATAATAATTTCCAGAACTGAAATAACACTCATATGCACTCAAATAATTGTTAGAAATGAAAGATTTCACTTTTAGAAATTTTTAGAGAATCAAATCAGGCAATTTGTTCACATAAAAACCAGCCACTTCACCCAAAATACTCTCCCAAGCAAGCTGCTTAGAGCATAAATCAGTTGTAACCAGTAATGAAGTGTATGAATTTAAAAGTAGTGTGGGGTTTCATCCACACCAACTTGTCCACAAGGGTTTTCGTCCTTGGGAGGGTCTCCATCAAGTGTTTTCGTCCTTGAGAGAGATGGAAAAGGTGTTTCACAAGCAATCCTTCGCTAAGATATGAAATTCACCAAAAGCATGATTCAATAATGGCCAAGTGACCTCCTTTTATAACCACAAGGAGTGCTTTACAATACAAAAATGATGGCCGCCCCCTTAAGATAAAGTGCTTTTAAATATTTAATTAGTATTTGGAGCCTACATGTTGTAATGTCCCTTTCCAAATGCTCAAAGGCCTAGTTGGCCTATTCCGCCCTTTTTCTTTGTTTATTTCCTTAGGAACTGAGGCATGGGAGATGTAAAGGAAATATTTGGACCCTTATATGCATTAACGTTAGAATTTCATTTTAAGATGTTTTTTTAATGCACTTCATATTATAATTTCACTTTAAGGTGCTTTAAGTCATGGCTTATGACTAAAGTGAAATATTAATTATTATTTAAGTAAATGTTCCTTTTGGGGGCTGAAAATAGAGAAAAGGCGTTTATTAGCTATCCTCAATAGATCTGATCTGAAACACCTTCAAGTACCCACACCAAATTGTTATTGTAACTGAAAACCAATCTCAAAATATGCAGTCTCCTAGGGCAGTGAACTGGCTATGAGATTCAAGTCCACTTTTTACTATGCAAATCAATGTAGAATGCCAAAAACAATTAATCTAGCCACGACAATATTTATTCATCACTAAATATATCAAAAGATTGAAGAAAAATCTTTATTTTGCACAATTGGAATTAAATATTCATAACAGCAGTCTAGCCAAAACAAAGGGCTAGGAAAAATGGTAAATTTTCATCAAAATTCACCAAAGTCCAGATTACGGCCTTACAAATGATGTCGAACAAGAATATCAAAGAATAAATGAGTTATGTGTCCTAGAAGGCACCGAACCACCACCAAACCCTAGTGGTTCCCCTAGGGAAGAGCTCTAAAAATCAATGTCCTTGATCCAAATCAGCAAGCAAGTCTTCAAGAGATGTCTTCAATTCACCCACATGGAGAGTTTTCGTTCTCCACCAAGCCACAAGGAAGGTTTCCCTCTTCCTTGGATGCCATACAAGAGGGTTTTCGTCCTCAAGTGGAAAGGTATTGAGCAACTTGCCCAAAAAATCAATTGTAGATGTAAATGCACCAAAGATGATCTCCAAATGAGGTCATTCAACCCCTTTTATATTCCTTGCTTGGCGCCAAAGGCCAATTAGATGAGGACCAACCTCAATAAGCTTCAAGCTATTTATCTTTTAATTTTCCTTTTTAACTCCTCCAACCCAGCCGACTTGCCTCAAAAATAGTAAATTTTCATCAAAATGCACCAAAGTCCAGATTACGGCCTTAGAAATGATGTCGGACAAGAATATTAAAGAATAAATGAGTTTTGTGTCCTAGAAGGCACCGAACCACCACTAAACCCTAGTCGCTCCCCTAGGGAAGGTGCTCTAAAAATCAATGTCCTTGATCCAAATCATGCAAGCAAGTCTTCAAGAGATGTCTTCAATTCATCCACATGGAGAGTTTTCGTTCTCCACCAAGCCACAAGGAAGGTTTCCCTCTTCCGTGGATGCCATACAAGCGGGTTTTCGTCCTCAAGTGGAAAGGTATTGAGCAACTTGCCCAAAAAATCAATTGTAGATGTAAATGCGTCAAAAGATGATCTCCAAATGAGGTCATTCAACCCCTTTTATATTCCTTGCTTGGCGCCAAAGGCCAATTAGATGAGGACCAACCTCTTAAGCTTCATTTTATCTTTTAATTTGCCTTTTTAACTCCTCCAACCCAGCTGACTTGCCTCAGGGATTAAAGTGGAGGATTAGGGTTTCAAAGGAGTTATAAGGATGACTTGAGGATTAAAATAAAAGTTATGTTCATTTGTTATTTTCTCTGAAAAAAGTTTGGTGAGCCTGCGTGTTCATTTCTCTTGCTCAAGGAGTGAAATCCCTTGGGATCCCTGGTTTCGGTGCAGAGGAGACTTTGGACCCTAGCTGGAAGGGTTATTTCGGTGAGAGGATTTATCCTCAATCCCTAGTAGTTGCATTTACAGGTACCAAGGATTATTTTCAGCATATTGACGATTATTCTGGTACTGGCCATACAGATTGGGAAAATATCACAGGTTTATTTTGTCATAGAGTGGGCCCTCAAGGTTGATGCTGGTTGCCACATCACAAGTTGTTGTTGGTGATTATTGAGTGCACAGTGATCTTTGGAAGGAGTTCAAGGGTTATAAAGGGTTGCAAAATAGTCTACCATCGCTGTTGATATAAGTCTGATACAACTTCAGCTGTTAATACATTAAGTTTGATATCCATTTACCACTGGGTGTTGTTGCTTCAGAGGTATTAATGTAGTTTTAAACAGAAAATCAGACTGTTATTTCTGTTGTACAACTCAACCATACTCAGTTGTTCAAAGGAATAATAATTTCTGAGTTTAATATCGAATGCATGCCAACTATTTGATCCATTTCCTTGCCCCGTGGATCACTACACTCAGAAATATATTACCAACAACAACTATATCAGTTAAGAGGTCTGAAATTATTAATCTGAACACTATATATTGGAATGTTTTCTTCAGCTGGATGTATGGTAAATGTTTGTTAAAATGTCTTTGCCTTATTCCTTGTTTTTCTAACTGCTTATGAGAGTGTCAATGACATTTCCAGTTCAATAGAATGATTGCCAACTGTTTGACAGAATGACACTATGCAATCTTTGAATATTTTCATGATTATGTGATGGATTTATGATCATTGTCATAGTTGTTCTAAACATTGCATGCAAATTGTTTGACAAAATGCCTACAAGTTAAAAGTCAGGAATTTTTGCAAGTTTGGAACAATATCTCTTGGTTGGGGATATTTCAGAGCTGGTTTTCCTCCCAGCCCATGGGGGTTTGAGTAGTTTCATACAAACAAAAAATTCATATGCAGCCAAGTACAGGTGTGAACAAGTATTATCTAAGAAGAAGGTCGTTGAACCCTCTAGGTAATACAAAGGGAGTCCTTCCTGATTTTCCAGATGGGGGCGAGATTGAAGAGATGGATAAGGCAGAGGAAAGGAAGCAGCTGTAGGTGATCCTGATGGTGAATTCATGAAACAGGTGCTCATAAATATGGTCAAGCAACAGGAACAAACAAATTTATACTTGAGTCAGCTTACACATAATTCAGGGGTACAGAACAATGATGGTGGTGGAGCTACAAATGGGGAGACAAGTCATACTGCCCCTCACACGACTCATTCATCTAGTGTGCCGCCGAGACCATTTATGCCTACCTTCTTGCAGGAGGCAACACCAACTAGACCAGAGCAGCTAGAGGAACCAGAGGAGATGGTGTTTTGGGGAACCTACCAGTAGTTGGGGGCTGATTTTCAAGCAACTATGCCTTTTCCTTATTATTGCAGGTGGAAGTCTAGCACTAGACCACGACAGGATAGAGGTGGTCCTAATCAGGATATGCAGAGACGTTTGGGAAAACTTACCCTCCCAAACTTTGATGGTTCGCGGAAGTGCACAGTGAGGGCATGGGTCTAGAAGTTGGACACATATTTGGAGTTGAATCCCATGCATGAGATAGAGGTGATTAAGTTCGCTACCCTTCATCTGGAAGGAGAGGCACATGATTGGTGGCACCATGGGTTGGTAACCCAAGGACACAGGTTCATTAATACGTATGGAGAGTTCACACAGAGGCTGATAGACAGGTTCGATAAGAAGGATCCTAAGATGTTTTTTAGAGAGCTGACACATTTGAGACAGGTTGGCACACTTGATGCCTACATTGCGAAATTTCAGAGGTTGTCAGTCATGGTTTCAGATGTTTCTGAAAGACGATTGACCTCCTTATTTATCGAGGGATTGATAGAGCCTTTGCGGGGTTGGGTGAAGGCATTTGGTCCACTTTCACTACAGGATGCTATCAGGAGAGCACAAGACTTGGAGTTCTCTACTCCCAAGACAAGATTTCCATCGAAGTTTCCTGCTAAGCCTTTTCCACAGAAGCAGGACAAGGGACCTGAATTGTCGAAGAAGCCTTACATGACAAATCTAGAGATGAGTTGCGGAGGAAGAAGCTATGTTTCACATGTAAAGACCCATGGGAACCAGGACACAGGTGCAAGGGAAAGGGAAAAATGCACTACATTGAGGTGTTTCCAGAAGAGGACAGTGAGGCTTCAGATAGTGATGTGCCAGATAATCATAGTGAGCATAGTGAGCATGAGGAGTTGGAGCCTACACAGACACAAGAGCCCACATCAGGAGGTACTATTGCTACATTGTCTGGTACTACCAGGTACAATGCATTCAGGGTTCGTGGTGTACTTCAGGGGCAGCGGGTGTCAGTGTTGATTGATAGTGGGGCAACCCACAACTTCATTGACGAGGCATTAGTCATGCAACCAGGGCTACAGGTTGAAGACTTTGAGGGCTTCAACGTGGTTGTAGCAGACGGCTTTACTATGACATGCACCAAGCGTGTCCCACAACTCAGTATTGCATTGGGCAATCATACGGTGACTGATGATTTCTATGTGGTTGGTATTGGGAATACCAACGTTGTATTGGGTGTTCAGTGGCTACATTCGCTTGGGGAATTCACTCAGAATTTCCAAACTATGGAGCTGAAATTCAAAGCGAATGGGAAGCATGTGGTGTTGCGGGAATGTCCAATGGAGCTCCGAGAGTGGTTACGGCCAAGAGGATGGAGAGGACATTCAAGCATGGTGATATAGACTGGGCAGTTCATTGCTTCGTTTCGACGAAGAACACAAGTAGTGGTAAGCAGGATTACCACATTGACATACAGTCCTTGTTGGATAAGCATAGTGGGGTTTTTGGTGAGATGCCTCCAGGGAGACCACCTGATAGAGGGTTTGAGCATGTGATAGAGCTTGAGGAGGGGGCCAGGCCAGTTATCACTACTCCTTATCGTCATCCTCAACGTTTTAAGGAAGAGATCGAGAAGACTATCAGAGAGTTGCTCGACATGGGACATATCAGGCCTAGTTCTAGTCCATTTGCTTCTTCAGTGGTGTTGGTGAAGAAGAAAGATGGGACTTTGAGGATGTGTATTGATTACCGTGCACTCAACAAGAAGACTATCAAGAACCGGTATCCCATTCCTAGGATCGATGAGTTACTTGATGAGCTACATGGAGCAGAGTACTTCTCCAAAATCAATCTATGTTCAGGATACCATCAGATTAGAGTGCGGGAGCAGGACATACACAAGACAACCTTCAGGTGCCATTATGGACACTATGAGTTCTTGGTGATGTCGTTCGGGTTGACTAACGCTCCAGCTACATTCCAGTCTTGTATGAACCATGTGTTCAACTGCCACTTGCAAAAATTTGTCCTAGTGTTCTTTGATGACATTCTGATATACAACAGAACATGGGAGGATCATCTTAGACACCTTGATGAGGTCTTGTCTATTATGGGAGCACAATCGCTTTATGCGAAGGCTTCCAAGTGTGAGTTTGGGATGAGGGAGGTCCTCTATTTGGGATATGTGATTGGAGCAGGAGTCAAAGTGGATCAGACGAAGATACATGCGATTATTGATTGGCCACCGCCGAAGACTTTGACTCATTTGAGAGGCTTCCTAGGACTTTGTTGCTATTACAGGAGGTTCGTGAAGGGGTACTCTCAGTTGACAACACCATTGACAGATTTAACCAAGAAGGGGGCATTTGCTTGGTCAGAATCTTTACAGCAGGTATTTGATCACCTTAAGAAGGTGATGAGCACATGCCCAGTGTTAGCATTACCGGATTTTTCGCAGCCATTTATTCTTGAATGTGATGCTTCGGGTGTGGGTATCGGTGCAGTACTGATGCAGAATAGGCATCCCATTGCCTATGAGAGTCGGAAGTTGAGTATGGTAGAGTGTGGGTACTCTACTTATGACAAGGAGATGTTGGCTATTTTGCATGCCTTGGTCAAATTCCAACAGTATTTGGTGGGCAACAAGTTTGTGGTTCGGACGGATCACAATAGCTTGAGGTATTTCATGGAGCAGAAAGACCTCAATGATCGTCAACAGAAATGGGTAAGCAAGATACAGGCTTACGATTTTGATATAGAGTATGTGAAGGGAAAGAACAATGTAGTCACTGATGCATTATCCAGGCAGCCATCCCTTTGCTCTATGTCAGAGATTTCAGCTGATTGGAAGGCTCATATCTTGGTTGAATATTCCAAGAACCAGTTTACTTGTGAGATTATGGATGGATTGATACAGGATGACAGGTATAAGGTTGTGGACGATGTGATATACTACAAGGGTAGGGTATACCTTGTGCCTGAGTCGAGGATGAAGAAGAAGATCTTGAGTGTCGTACATGACACACCATTGGCAGGTCATCCAGGGTACTTCAAGACTTACAGATATATACGGGAGAGATTTGCATGGAGAGGGTTGAAGGACGATGTCCTTAACCATATTAGAGAGTGTGTGGTTTGTCAGCAGAGAAAATCTGAACACTCATTCCCTGCAGGATTACTTCAGCCATTACCCATTCCGGACCAGAAATGGGAGAGTATATCCATGGATTTCATTACGGGCTTACCCAAGGTTCAGGGTAAGAATTGCATTTATGTGGTGGTCGACAGATTGACCAAGTATGCTCACTTCTTTGCGATGTCGTTTGAGTACAAGGCACCACAGGTAGCAACATTATTCTTTGAGGAGGTTTTTAGGCTACATGGATTGCCTAAGAACGTAGTTAGTGATCGGGACAACAGATTCATGAGTACATTTTGGCAGGAGTTGTTCAGGTTAGCCAATACAGAGTTGACACTGAGTACCAGTTATCATTTGCAGACCGATGGTCAGACCGAGATCGTGAATAAATGGATAGAGGGTTATTTGTGGAGTTATGTGGCAGGGCATCAGAAGGCATGGGTTAAGTGGTTGTACTTGGGCGAGCATTGCTACAATACGACCTATCATATGAGCATTGGCATGACACCATTCCGAGCACTTTATGGGTATGATGCTTCATCATTTGTTGATTTGGTGATATCAGATAGTCGAGCTCCTAAAGCTCGTGATTGGATTCAGGAAAATCAGGACATCATGAAAACTCTCAAGGAGAATATGCAACGGGCACAAAATCAGCAGAAGATGTATGCTGATAGGCACAGGGTGGAGAGATCATTTGATGTGGGAGATTTGGTGTTCCTTCGCCTACAACCTTATAGGCAAGCCTCCTTGAAGAAGAGTGGTGCAGAGAAATTGAAGCCACGATTCTATGGGCCTTATAGGATTCTGAGACGAATTGGGAAGGTTGCATATGAGTTGGAGTTACCTGAGCATAGCAGGATCCACAATGTTTTCCATGTGTCTTGCCTAAAAAGGGCACTTGGACAACATATTGAGTCGTCTACTGAGTTGCCGCCATTGGATGAGGAGGGCAAGTTGATTCTAGTTCCTGAATCAATTATTGAGGTGCGAGAGAAGAAACTCAGGAACCGAGTCATCACAAAATATCTGGTGCGGTGGAAGGATTTGCCATTAGAAGATGCCACATGGGAAGGTGAACAGATTTTGCAGCACCCTAATCTACAATTGCTTGGGGACAAGCAATCTTGGGAAGGGGAGACTGTAATGTCCCTTTCCAAATGCTCGGAGGCCTAGTTGGCCTATTCCGCCCTTTTTCCTTGTTTATTCCCTTGGGAACTGGGGCGTGGGAGATGTAAAGGGAATATTTGGACCCTTATATGCATTAACGTTATAATTTTACGTTGAGATGTTTTTTTAATGCACTTTATATTATAATTTCACTTTGAGGTGCTTTAAGTCATGGCTTATGACTAAAGTGAAATATTAATTATTATTTTATAAAGTGGCGTTGGAAAAAGTGGAGGATTAGGGTTTCAAAGGAGTTATAAGGATGACTTGAGGATTAAAATAAAGGTTATGTTCATTTGTTATTTTCTCTGGAAAAAGTTTGGTGAGCCTGCGTGTTCATTTCTCTTGCTCAAGGAGTGAAATCCCTTGGGATCCCTGGTTTTAGTGCAGAGGAGACTTTGGACCCTAGCTGGAAGGGCTATTTCGGTGAGAGGATTCATCCTCAATCCCTAGTAGTTGTATTTACAGGTGTTGAAGACCATTTCCTGCATACTGGAGTTTATTTGTGAAGGCAGCATGGGCATTTCAGGCAAAATCATGGTTGTCTAATATCCATCTATTGCTAGGCGCTGCTACTTCAGAAGTATTAATGCAGTTTTAAACAGAAAATCAGACTGTTATTACTGTTGTACAAACAGTCATTCTCAGTTGTTGCAAGTATAATATTTTCTTAATTTTATTTATGTCATATGGAGTTGTTCTGACTATTCATATTCAGTTTTATATTCGATAATTCATTGCAAAGGACTGATTTTTTTGTTGTACAACTCAGCCATACTCAGTTGTTCAAAGGAATAATAATTTCTGAGTTTAATATCGAATGCATGCCAGCACCGTGGATCACTACACTCAGAAATATATTACCAGCAACAACTGTATCATTTAAGAGGTCTGAAATTATTAATTTGAACACTATATATTGGAATGTTTGCTTCAGCTGGATGTATGGTAAATGTTTGTTAAAATGTCTTTGCCTTATTCCTTGTTTTTCTAACTGCTTATGAGAGTGTCAATGACATTTCCAGTTCAATAGAATGATTGCCAACTGTTTGACAGAATGACACTATGCAATCTTTGAATATTTTCATGATTATGTGATGGATTTATGATCATTGTCATAGCTGTTCTAAACATTGCATGCAAACTGTTTGACAAAATGCCTACAAGTTAAAAGTCAGGAATTTTTGCAAGTTTGGAACAATATCTCTTGGTTGGGGATCCCCTTGCTTTCTTCCTTAGACCCACGGGGAGAAGAATGGGTTAAGGTCCTCAAAAATCAGCCTTCAACAAGGGACATAACAGTACCCCCTCCCCAAGATTGCTTGTCTTCAAGCAACGATGAACTCAGCTGCTCCAAAACCTTGACTCCTTGTGTGTTTCCCGCTTGTGCTCCCTCATGATTCCCATAAAGAGCTGGTTTTCGTGACAAGGCATCTACTGCTGCATTGTTCTTGTTTTAATGTACCTATGTAGTTCTCTCCCTATGCCTCTTAATCATTACATATACGATACTATCCCTTTTGGGCTATGGGTACATATACGAAGAATCTGATACATGGATACAACGGTTTTTTTGGTCCCAGATATGGTTTTGGATACGGCCGTACAAAAGATATGTAAAAATAAAATATAAATTCTAGTGTAATAAGTAGGAATTAACGATGTACTATCTTAGTTGCTAGGAAATGGGTACAGGTACGGGTCTGAAATGCGGAAATTGTAATTTTCAAAAAACCCTTGGGTTAGAAATGGCACAGAAACGTCCACACAACATAATATTTTATATAGTGTGTGTGTGTGTGTGTGTGTGTGTGTGTGTGTGTGTGCATAATACTCATTTTATTCCATAAAAGAAAAAAATGCTTAGAATATTTTGAAACGAAATGAAATTTATTTTGCAAAAATAATACTCATGCTCCTAAATTTACAAAGACTGAAAATTTGAAGTGTTTTTTTTGCTTTCAATGTGTTTATTAATTTTTTTGGCATTTTAAACCGCTGCCGTACCCAGGATTTGGATACATTTTTGGGATGTTTCGGGGCTGTATCAATATTTGTACCCGTATCAGGGACGTCCCTACTTTGTTGCGGAGGCCTCTTATTCGGGTATCCGAGCATATTATGCATATAAAAATCAAAATATGTTAAATGACGTCAAAACATTTCTCATAATTTGTATAACGCCAACCAAATGCCAAACCACAAGTCACAAACGTAAAAAGAGAGCTTAGAGAGGTAAGTATGCAATGAGGGAATGAGAGGTAAGTTTTCTTCTTCTTTTGATTTATGCTATCTTTTTGTCTTTTTAGGGTTCGCATGGTGTTTAAATTTCTTTTTGGCACTTTATGTTTTAAATATTGAAAAACATTTTATTTCAAAAAAAGAATTGTTTTCTAGTCCAGATATGGCTCGGGTATGACATTGGTCGTCCAAATACATCTATAGACGTATCCTGGTGTATCCAGACTGCCAACACCTTACCCTACCCATGTCCATAGGCATAGGGGTGACCCAAGTGGCAAGATCAATCAAAATAGTTACAGAACCCAAGATATATCTAGTGCCTTCTGCATTGATAGGATTTTACTTGCATGTATGATATTAGTTGATAAACTCAATAGAGATCGGACCTGAAACATTGTGACCTATTACCTTACAAGTGAATAGATCCTTCCTAGCAAATGGGATTGGATTTCTTAATTTCATTGTTCATGTTAGTCAAAGATACTGCTTCTCTAATATAAATGTATTGAGGCAACTTTTGTGCTATGAAAGAGAGTAGTTGTGCTTCATATAAATGGTACAAGGATCGTGACTTGTATGAATGTATGTACTTGTGCAACACTTCCCATTCAAGATCATATCTCCAATTTACAAAAGCCTAGCATTTTCCTTTTCCGTCTACAGTGAGAAAATATATAAAATGGGTAAGAGGAAAGTAACAATTTATTGTGGAAGTTCTGCTAAGAAAAGGGCCCCTATCACTAAAACTTTTGTTGGTCAGTGCCTTCCATATTAACTTTACTGGCCAACTAATCAAAGCACAAGCAAGCTAGACCACATACATCTTTACTTCTACATCGGAGTTCTTTCTTGAGGAACAAAAATATCCAAAGTAGAAAGGGTTAAGGTTTATTTATAATCTAATGAGTTTTTATGAAGAAAAGAATGTCTGCCCTACATAACATCATCCTGAGAACCCATTGAAAAGGTAAGAGATTTGTTAAAGGTTAAAGATGCAAATTGGTATTGAGAGATGACTTTTGGGAAAAAACCCACTTTTTGGGGTCATGTAGAGAGAAATGACTAATGTTTATTCCATTAAAAAAGTGGACTATCACAAATCATTTCTCTTCTATTCAGTATACCACCCATTTATGTTGATTCTTGGTTTCAACTATTTTGTTTCGGATTATGTAATGTCCCCTTTTTCGAATTGAGGGCGTAAAAATGGACTTCTTGCCATTCCCTTTCCATGGCAAAGAAGCATGATTGAGCAAGGGAAGGAATTGCATTTTATTTCAGTTTTCTTTAATAGATTTAATATTTTCTTTTAGTGTTTCCCTTTATAAGGCAAGTTGGCTGTGATTGGGAGATTCATAAAGGCAAATAAAAAAGATAAAAGAAGCTTAAAGAGGTCGGTCCACTTCTCTTTGGCCTTTGGCACCAATCAAGAGCTATAAAAGGAGATATATGACTTCATTTGCATCCATCTTTTGGCTTTTTTTTATCTATACTTGGTTTTTTGGGCAAAGTGCTCATTAACTATGCACTTGAGGATGAAAACCCTCTTGTGTGGCATTCCAAAGAAGACGAAAACCTTCCTTGTGGCTTGGTGGAGGACGGAAACCCTCCATTTTGGGTGATTTGAAGACATCTCTTGAAGACTACTTACAGATTTGGTTCTAGGGCATCAAGGAGAACATCTACAAAGGGCTTTGCATGCATTTTAGAGCTCTCCCTAAAGGGAGCGACTAGGGTTGAGTGATAGTTGGGTGCCTTCTAGGGCACATACTTCAGATTTTATTTGATATTCTGATTTGGCATAATTTCTAAGGCCGGAATCTATCTTCATTTGTGGTTAGCGGGGTTTGGAAACCTCTATTTTCATTATTTTTATGGGCTGTACTTCTGGTGTTTAAATTAAATTTTCCAGCTGAGTGTGTCATCAAATTTAATGATGAAAAGTGTCTTAAATTCTTCCTAAAGTATTTATCTATATTGTGGTTGATTTATTTGATGATATTTGAGTGATTTTCCATTAATTCCGGACTGCTGTTATAAAAATCAGATTGATGATTTCCAGCTGTTAGAAAAATGAGTTTGCTGATTTAAAAATCTGAATTTAATCTATGGTTTCCTACTTTTTCAGTTTCAGTCCCAAAAAGGGACATTACAGATTACTTCAAGTTTCTTATATTGGATCCATATTAATTCCTCATCTAGATATATCTTTCTTGAAAATTTGTTAAGATTTTGTTTCAACTATAGGGTGGAAAGGCTTTCCCATTCAGGAACCCAAAGACATCAGCGATCTTGTGTACACCAAGATTTTCCCACATAACTATCTTCTGGATTCAAAGTATAATGGAGGAAAAAAATTGTGGCCAAAGAGGGATTTCTTCCTTAGCTATATGTTTAACTGATGGGTTCAATGCATGGAATTCCGTGTCTTTTTTTTTACCAAATCTGATATGAATGGCTACTTCAATGATTGGAAGCATGCTAGTGAAACTATAACTGTAGACATTTTGAGCCCACGAAAGGGTTAACATTTCCCAATTCTGCTAGAAGTTCCTTCTGTTGATGCTTGCCTCCCTAGATTTCTGCTCTAATAAACTCTATAGCAATCACATTCTACATGTTCATCTTTGGAGCATCTTCTTTTGTGGGTGGAGCCAAGAATTTCTCCAATTGAGAATGAGGGTTCCTTACTTTGAAATGCAGTCAGATTTTTTGGTAATATTATTGTTTGTTTAATAATTGTGCAAGTTCGTTCCTTGATGTTTTGCTCAAGCTTATGGCCAGATTCCTAAGGTTAGAATCTACCATTGTTTGGTTAAATGAAATTGATAAATTGTGTCATTAAAGTAGTAATCCACCATGTTGCCTCATTTTCAAATAAATATGATCTTTCATTTGTTACAGCCACTTTATTGGTCTGTTTTTCTTTTATTTAATGAGGTGCTGGCCTTTAGTATCATGCCCATTTTGTTTGCTTTCATGCATATAGAATTTTTAAACTTATATGTACTTGATGTTTGTTCTAGTGATTATGCAACTGATTTCCTTATTCAGTTCACTTTCAGACAATTTTACGTTCCTATGTTTTATTTTTAGGACTAATGTACTCTTTTATGATAGGCTTGAATTGACTAACCATGCTTCTTTGAAATCTTATCCAAACAGAACGAACTTAAAATTTCCATGGAGGCCTCTCATTTCCTTAGAAGGCTCAACAATATATGATTTAGATGATAACTTAAAAGTAAGTATTTGGGCATCGTATTGATTGATTTTCTCGGTATTTGGGCATCGTATTGATTGATTTTCTCGGAATTTTAATTGATGCAATCGCTCCTCACAAATAATGTGTTTTGTATGCAGATTATAAACCATGTTGAAAGTTGGAGTATTACTCCTTTTGAAGCTATCGCACAAATATTTGTTCCATCTTCAAATCTTTTTTGAAAGAAAGGGTGATTTATTCTTATATGGTAGTGGCCTTAGTGTTTGAAAAAACTAGAATTCTATTCCTTTCAATTTGTTGATAAAGATTATTTAGTTTTCATTAAATTCTTCCTTTGTTGTGGTTATTGAATTCTTGCTTCCATCCATATAGATCTGCTCTGCTCATCTATATTTATCTGCTCTGCCCTCTGTTTACACAACATTCACACAATCCTTACTCCTTAATAGTGCAGAGTGCAGTTTATCAGCCAGTGTGCAGTTGATAGGCGAGCACCGCCCACAATCCAACCCCCCTCGCTGCCCTCGAACAGAATCGGCATTCAAAACATATCAATTTTTTTAAAATAAAGAAATATGTATCTGTAGAACCTTGTCCATAAATATTTATCCTCTACTATATTTAACAAATACAAATGCCTATATCATCATTTATCTGCAACTATATATTGTCAGCACTCGATCAGTAGGGAGAGGAGGAAGAGGACAATTGTTTTCTCTGGGTAGTCGACCAACAGGAGATGAAGTCAAGGAGATTGAGGACCGTTACGCATTCGACCAATAGGGTGAGGGCCTGAAGGGAGAGGACCTTTAGGTACCCGACCAATAGGGGAGTTCCCAATACACCACCGAACTATATCTGGCTGTAATAATTAAAATATAAGAGTGGTTAGAAATGCAAGAAATTTTCTTGCCTATTAGAATAATAATATAGTTTGGTTAACAAACTATATGGTTGTTAGATTTAACGTATCCTTTATAATTGCATATTCTTAAACTTGTTATTCAGTTTACTGAATAAACTTAATCAAGCTTTTGGTTAAACTTGGTTTGTTGAGCTATTTATTAGCTCATGCTTTGTAATGTAATTTATGGCTTGCAGCGTCTCTAATAAAAATAATATGGTATCAGAGCATACCGTTTGGTGACCCTGTAGACAACAGCCTGTCAGGGAGAGAGATCTGTCTCAGGTGACTGTGTGAAAGCCAAGACAAGGCAAAGAGTGAGCAAAGCCATTTTGTTCACCCGAGAAGGCTTGCATAGCATAGTTTTTTCATCTATTTATTTTATTGTTGTATCATAGAGCACTTGATTGAAGCGTGTCAATCTTTCATAAGCTGAAGCTTTATCTGTATAAACATCCGGAGTGAGCGATGGCAGGACGTGTATGTGAAGTCACAAGAGTGTGGCGCTGACAAGAAAAGAACCAGAAATACGGCTGGGTGCTATTAAGCTGCAGACCACAGGCGTTTTTGAAAGAAGTTGAGGCAAGGTCATCATTCATGGCAATTAATTCATGAGTCAAACAAATTCTTATCACTTTAAGTACGGCACACTGCACTAAGAGCAGGTCTATAGCGCATCAAGGAGTTGAATTTGCGTCAGGCTGATTTGGAGGTAGCTTGGTGCCACGAGGAGAAAATTCATTCTGAGAGCCTAGGCACAGCTATAAGCATCCATTCTGTTATTTACCAGATGCTAAATCCTTATCTATCATCCAAGCAGTGTAGTCTGAGGAATAAAAGCTTGCTGATATACAGCCACTGCTTCCCTGGGCTTGCCATTCAGTAGAGGAAGATTTTGGTGTCCTTGTTTGCACGCAAAAGGAGTTTTCGCAAAATAGTGTAAAACTCAAGATTTTAATTTTTTCATATTTTTTGGCAATTTTACAGGAAATTGTAAAATTAAAATTTCTCAAAACTGTCAGGAGTTTTGAGCTGAAAATTGGTCAATTTACCCGTTTTTAGGATAAAATCAATGAGCAAAAGGAATTTTTGTAAAAGCATTTATAGTTTTTCCGATTTAATTGTTTTCGTGGAAAACTAGGTCAAAATGGCTAGTCTACAACACCTTTTGTTGCCAGATTCACAAAAATTGACAAGCAAAAACTTTAGTTTGTGGAGTCACAAGATACTATCTATCTATGAGTATCGGAATTTAGATCAAATTGTACTTGGCAAAGAAACAAGACCAGATGATGACGAACTTTCAGTTGATGAACCTGATAACTATGATAAGCGTCATAGAGAAGCATTGATGTTGCTAAAACTTTCAGTGTCTGATAATTTGATTCCAGAAGTTAGAAATGCAACTAGTGCTTCAAATTTGTGGAAAAGTCTAACATCCAAGTACCAAGCTTCAGAAGCTGGTAGGGTATTGTACTTGAAAATTTTGTTATTTTCCACTAAAATGCAGGAGGGTGGTTCAATCTCTGAATTCTTGTTGCAGTTGAAGGACATTTGTGATCAACTGAAAGCAGTGGAAAAGCATGTAGATGAGCAAGACTTGATTGCTCTGGTACTACAAAACCTGCTAGCATCATTTGACTCATTTGTTGATTCATTGCATATGATTGCAGAGACACAGGAGATTGATTTTGAGAAGTTGTCTACACTTCTCATGCAGAAGGAGAGAAGGCAAACTCATGCAACTTCCTCGACATCAATGGCTACAAAAAGTGCATTCATGGCACGGTCAAAGGGAAAGACAAAACAGTGGAATGCCAGTGGTTCTTCAAAAGAAGCCTCTAATAGCAATGTAAGTACTTCTAAGCAGTCTAAATGGAAGTGTTTTTATTGCAAGGAACCAAGTCATTTGAAGAAAGATTGTCGTAAGCGACAATATGATTTGGAAAATAATAGAAAGAAGTCACAATTTGCAAATGTGGCTGAAGAAGATGAACAAAGTTCAGCGGGTGAGTTTGCATTTGTGGCGGCACATAATCAGTCATTGGAGTAAAAAATGTGGTATTTTGACTTAGGTCCATTAAGACACTACACATACCACAAAGATTGGTATGTGAAATTTGTAGAAGATGATAGTTGCAATGAATCTAATTCTGTAGGTGTTGGGGCTCACTATGTGAAAGGATATGGTGATGTTCGTATTTCATTGAACTTTGTTACTTACACTTTCAAGAATGTTCGGTTTGTACCTGATATGAACAAAAATCTTCTTTCCATAAGTGAAATAACTGCAAATCCTAACCTTTGTGTGGAGTTTAAAGGAAACAAATGCATGGTTAGTAATATTTCATGACAAAAGAGTCATTGTTGTTATTGGTCTTGGTAACAGAGGACTGTATAAGTTGGTTGATCCAAAAACTGCAAGTGAGCATGCACTAGCAACGATGTAAAACACTAGTGAATTGTGGCATAAGAGGTATGGGCACCTCGGTTATAAGCATCCGCATACATTAAGTCAGACTAATATGGTGAATGGAATGTTTTCTATTCAAAAGAGTCCGAATGTATGTTTAGGATGTCAAAAAATGATAAAGCAATTTTCAACATTCATTTGACAACTGGTAAGGAATGGAGAGCTAAAATGCATTGGATTTGGTACATGTGGGTTTGCATGGTCCAATGACGACACCTTCAATATCTAGAGCATTGTATTATTTGTTGTTTATAGATGACTTTTCTAGGAAAATGTGGGTGTGTTTTCTGCATAGAAAGTCAGAATGTTTCTCTAACTTTGTTGCTTGGAAAGCTATGGTAGAGAAACAGGGAGGGAAAAATATAAAAGCTCTCAGATCAGTGAATGAAGAAGAGTTTGTCTCTGACAAATTCAAGGAATTTTGCAAGAAAGAAGGTATAACATATTCTACACAACAAAATGATGTCATGGCAAGGCAGAACAGGACAGTGATGGAGATGGCACATTGTATGGTGGATAGCCAGAATGTACCATATCAGTATTGGGCAGAAGCAGTGAATACAACTATGTACATTCTCAACCAAAGTCCCACACAAGCTTTGCAAAATATGACACCGGAAGGAGCATGGTCTGGTAAAACACCTGATGTAAGTAATTTCGTGTTTTTGGATCCACTGCTTCTATATTGGGAAAATTGTACATGTTTGTTGGTTATTGTGAGCAGAGGAATGCATACAGGTTAATAGATGTCTCCACATACAAGATTGTGGTGAGTAAAGATGTTTTGTAGATGAGAAAGTACCATTCTTTTCTGATAATGGTAAATCTATTGAGAGTACTATAGTGGTTTCTATTGACAATATTTATGGAACAAGTTCTGGTACTAGTGTTGAACATGAGTTCAAAGAAAAAAACCAGAGAATCAAGTTCTAAGGAAGAATCTAGTGGTGAAGAGAGTATTTATCACTCTTCACAAGAAAATCAAGAAAAACCAACACAAAAGGCCTAAGTGGTACCATACCACTATGAAAGATGTAAGGAAAGATGAATTGCCTTGTTGGAAGGGAAATCTACAAGGTCAAGAAAACAAAAAGTGCAAGGTGAAGAGCAGGTAAATTTTGCTCTTACTATTGTTTCACAGGTATTGAAACCAAGCACAAGTTCAAAGACCAAAGTCAAACCAAAATGGAAGTTTTCCATGAAGGTTGGTGAAAAAGGAAGGGGCATATAGAAAAAGCACAAGAGTGTTGTGAACAATAAATGTCCCAAAATTATTCAACAATGGAAAGTAGTAGGTGTTGACATTTCAACAACTCAACACATGAATATTCCTTAGGGATATACCATATGTTGTTTAGTCTTGATGTATATTATAAGTTTTTGTTGGAACTGATCACTCTAATAAACAAACAGGTGAAACATGACACATTCAAGACATGACAACACTTCAAGGAACAACAATGGAATCCATTGAATCCTATATTCAGCACCATTTCCTACTCTGCTTGGCGGTTGCAGCGGCTAATTACCCGTGTACTCCAGTAAGATGGATTGGCGACAATAGGGACATTTGGATACATTTGTTGTACTGACAATGGGACTATATTTTGGTTAAGTTCGTGTATGGACTTGATCATTTCATTGTAATAATGACTAAAACATTTGATTTATTTTAAACCTATTTAATATAGGTTGTCGGGTCCCCTCTCCACTTAATGTGGAAGTTGTGAATTAATTAAATTAATTAAGAGTGAGATATGAAATTGTGCACTCAGGTGCAACTAATTTCATTCACCCTATAAAAAGGGAGGGTAACACTTATGTGAACAATATTGGAGAATTATTTAATTCTTGTAATGTTTATGTGATTTGGTGGGACCTGATGAGGAAATGGAAGTGTTGGGTTAAACATGTGTAAATTCTCAATATAAGGAAAGTGCTTATTTGTAGGGTATTTTACTGTGAGGTTTTCCCCACATAAATATGATGTTGTGTATTTACTCATTTAGTTTTTGCACAATTACTTTGTTATGTTAACTATTTACTTGCATACCTAAACTATAATTCTTGGACAATCTTTTAGTGGATAATTAATGAATTTATTAAATTATAATTTATTCCTCATTTCCTAACATGGTTCCAGAGCATGGTTTAGTTTTTTAGTGTGTGCAAGGAAGTGAAAAGTTATTTTTTGAGGGGAAAATTTATCAAGTTGTTGCTATTGTGGCACATATGAAGATATATGACTTCATTTGAGAGAAGACATGATTGCAGCCGTACAGGTGGTGGGTCACAACCATGTTGTCCTACTACGAGTCCATCGCGCTATGAAACATTGTGTCAGGCATAGTATTTTTTGCCTTGCGGATATCTGGTCTGCATTTGTCATGTCCCTTTTTGGAGATTAGCAGAATTGAATACCTTAACCCATTTTTCCTCACCATGGGTTTAAAGAAGCAAGGGGAAGACTTGGATGACATTTTTTAAGCAGATATTTTTATTATTATCATGTATTCATATTGGGAAGCCAAGTGCTCCAATAGAAGAACTTATTTAATTAGAATATAAGGTTTTTTTAGCATGTAGGCTCTAAATACAAATTAGATAATTAAAATGTACTTATTATAAGGTCGGCCATCATGTAAATTGTAGCACCCCTTATTGTTATAAAAGGAGGTTGATTGGCCATTTGATGGATATGTTGAATCTTATTATTTCTTTTGGGTAAAAGTTGTACCTTTCCTTTCTCTCTCATCAAGGAAGAAAACCCTTGTTTGAGACTACTTCAAGGATGAAAACCCTTGATAGTGGAACTTGTTTTGGGGACGAAAACCCTCGAGCAAGAATATTTGGAATTATTGAATATCTCAAGGAATTTAGAGATGATATCTTCTTCTTTAGCCTTAGGTAACTTGTATCACGAGCATGTTGGATATGTTTTGATGGAGGTATGGTATGATTTCTTGCATGGATGGACTTATAATAATTATTAAAGGCAAAAACAATCATTTCCTTGCATGCTTGAAAAACTAATTCATTATTTCTAAGAGGCGTGAATAACTTGTAGGTCAAATTTGACATGTTTGAGTGGATGTTTGGGCAAGTTGAGTTGATATTTGCATTTTTCATATTTTTAAACCCCAAGATCCCAAGTTTCATGAATTTTGGAGCTTCCTAGGTAAAGTTATGAATTTTTAAAGTAACTCTGCAAACAAGGGTTTATAGAAAATTCATATCTTCATTTCTGGGGCACGAAAAATTAGTTTCCCTTCATGTTTAAATTGTTGTTAATTAATCAAAAAAATTGCGTTTGATTGAGCACATTTTTCAGCGAGTTTAGGGCATCCAAAAGTGAGTGGGAGTTCTCAAAACAAGTCGCTACCCTAGGAAGGGAAAAATTACAGGTTTCGGTGTGCATTTTTAGTCATACCCATCCCGTGTAATTCTGATTACAGCCATCTAAAAAGTAATTTCAGTCATCTCTCATTCTGTCCTAGCTATTTTTCAGAAGCCCCCCAAAAAGGGACATTAGAGTGGTATCAAAGCATCATCCTCCCAGCCTATGAAGCATGGAGAACAAGTTAGAAAGAATCGTGAGAACACAAGGATAACAGATGCACTAGATAGGCTTACCCCTAGCCATCCAAAATATGCAAGGTGGTGGTTCACTCAAGGAGAAAAAGGTTTCAAGGGTTGACTAACTGACAGAAGAGTACCAAGCCCTTCTAAAAAGGATGTGTGATAACCTTTATTTGAGGAATTCAAGGAATTTGAGAACAAAAGAGTGGCCATTGGCACAAGGCCTAAGAATTAAACCACACCAAGAAGCCACTCAACCTTAGAAGGGAAAAACCCTTCCCTCATAAAGAAACAAGTAAAAGAGCATGTGGCAGATTAACTACATGATGGAGAGGATGGCCATCCTTCTAAGGCGAAAAGGGAAGAAGATATATCGCAACGGTTGGTTACCAAGATGGAGCAACCCTTGGGAGTCCTAAAAAACCCCAACACTCTTGTCCAAGAGGAACTCTTGACGGATTCTTCGGGAAACACCATGAAGACACAAGGGTTTGAAGAAAAATCAGACTTGCAAGGTGTTGAAGAAGCTCAATTGCCAAAGGGTAAGGAGAAGACTACAACAATTTCTCATGAAGACCACCAAAGGTATGAGGATAATTCAAATTTGTTGCTTTCTATCATGCCATTTCAGATTTACGCTCATGGACGATTCGTTGGAAAATATGACCTTGGGGCAAGTTTGATGCTCCATAGTAAATCATGGCAAAGGGGCAATCCTCATGGTGCTAAGAATGAAGGGAAATTAGGATCGCATGGGGTTAATGAAACTAGCATTATGAGTGACCTTGTTGGGAGACATGCCCATGTAATGGGGGCCTCTCTTGATGTTCATGTTAATCTTCATCTCGTTGGAAATTTCAGGACGAAAACCTATGGTAAGCCATTTCATCGTTTCTTAGCAAGGATTTGCTACATTCTATGTCTTTATAATGTTTTTGTCATCATAAAGAATACCCTAACCACTTTGTGAAGATGAAGGGTACCAAGTGGGAAGAGAAAGAGCTTGGTTTACAAAAATTGGGAAGTGAAATTAATAACATTCAGCTTGCTGGACTATCCCAAACAGGTGCCACCAAGGAGTCAATCAATGGGGATATCAACAAAGAACAATCCCAATTTTGTCATCATCGAAAGAAAGGTAAAAATCCTTCGATGTTTTATGATAATTGATTGGATTATTGTGGTTACACAAGTTGGTCACATAATGGAGTCAAATCAGATTTACTAAGGGCCTATGAGGATGATATTATGCATGAGATAAGGGCACCATTAGATTATTTAATGACTGTTGGTCCTAAAGAAATATTTTTTGAATGTTGTTCCTAATTGCAGAAATTTTGAGTCAAAAGAGGGTAATAGGCATCTCATGGTATAAGAATATTTCAGTTTTTTGAAGTTCATGGAATATATCGTTTCAAATTTGTTGGAACAGTTGGGTTATGCATGTTGTATCCCCTATGACAACCCTGATTGAACATCAAAAAGGCACCTCATGCTCCAAGAAAAAATGAGGTAAGAATTACTTATTGCATGGATTCTTGGGCTCAATTCCAAAATTGGTTTCCGTATGTGGAATATAGGTGAATAAGATGTTGGGAAAATATCTATGTTTTAGGCATCAAGGGCATGATGATTGGTGAGTCCAAAAATGACCCATTTTATACAAGATTTCCCAAGTCTTTTTCCTTGCACGGATATAAGTGGATCTAACACCTTCTGAACTTATGGTTTCTTTAGGATAAAATAGAAAGTATATGATCATGGTTATTAAGCTTTAGAATTCATTGTTATTTTCTATTAGTTATTTCTAAGATTATTGGGGGGAAATTTCGATTTGTGCATATCAGTATCATACTTTGCTATCATTCAGATGAATAAGGCATTTTGAGCACTAAGCACCAGCTATTGGAACCAGCCTTGGAAGATCTTCAAAATCTGTTCTCATATAAATCTAGAGATTTTTATTTCATCATTGCATTAGCTCCTGATCTACTTCACTAGTGTTCGGAAGTTAGGTTCAGTTCATGAGGGTTAGGAAGCATAGGCTCCGTAGACCTTTAAAAAGACATTCCATCAAGAATGAGGGCTCTCAAACCCAGATGCTCATGTGTATATTTCAGATTCCTCTCGTTTCAATTTACAAAAAAAAAAATCATTTTGGTTCGAGTTCTTATGCAAAAGATTATAGTCGTTTTAAGAATGCTTCGGAGTCTTCCTAGAATGTTCCAACTCGCTTAAAAGTTCCTAATCACTTCAAAGTCTCTTTGAGAATGCTTCGAAGTTGATTAAGTTACAGCTTAAGTGGAAGCTAGAACTCTGAGGATGAATATTGAGTTGCAAAGATGAGCATAGCTCATAAAGTGGCATTGTTATCCTATTTTTCGAATTCATTCTAAAAAGATATATTCATAAGTCCCTTTAAATTTGTAGGACAAAGAAGAATCCATATTCATTTTAATTAACTCAACAAGAAAATAATAGATTCATATTGTTATTAGAATTAGATAATACTCTATCTATATTTTGTGAAGATTGATGGTTTTTAATGGATATATTACAGATCTCGGTTGATAAAGATGCATTCCTTAAGGGAATTAGGAATTGGTTAAGCATGGAATTATAAATGCAACCTCTCACACCATTGAATGTAATCTCCATTTTTCTAATCAATTCAATCTCACAATTCAATTTTGTCATCATTTAAAAATAGGATTAAAATCCTCTTCCATAGGAATGAGCTGGCTATTCATTCCAATGGAAGATGGATCTTGTATATAATGTTTCGAATTATTTGTAATTATTTTATGTTGTATTTTATGCATGCATAATGTAATTATTCTTTTGATGTACAGTTTATTGTAACCTCAGGTGCATTTTTTTGTTTTTCTTTTCTTTTCAATTTAGCAATTTCCCTGGTTTAAGAATTTTTATTTGCTGTTCTTTTAATATGTGATTTAATTTCTGCAAAGTGTGTTTCAATTCCTGTAAATGTTGTTTCCTTTCATGTCACCGCTATGAATTTCATTTTGCACTGCATAGGGTGATTTTTAATTGAGGCAAGTGTGGATTTTTGCATAGATTCTTGGTCCATTACAAAATATATCTCTCATTTTGCATACAACCTTCGAACACCAACCCTTGGATTGACATTCTTTATGAAGAGGATTGACAACATGAATGATAAGTTTGATTTTCCATTCCATATTCCGTGAATATGGAAGAGCTAGAGGGAATATGGTGGAAGGGCAACACCCTTACTCTAATATGTGGCACACATACTTAATATCCATTTCAAGTGAAGGGTTTTCTCCATATCCAAGGGGTCATTAGGCTTGTAGATAGTGGCACCATCATACCTTGCTCATGTAAAATAGTACAATTGTCAATTCTCTTGGGAAATCATGAGGTATGGGATAATTTTGTTGTGATTGAACTAGCTAATGATGAAATTGTTCTTGGGATTCAATGGTTGCAAACATTGCGGGATTTCACCCTCAACTATCATAATAAAGAACTGAAATTCAGTGATAAAGTTGAACAAACCAAATTCAAGATATAAGGAAGATGGATGGTCCATGTTTTTGAAAAATGCACTATCCAGAAAGAAGATATTTGAGTTGCTCATCCTCATAGAAAGGTATGAAGTATGTCATGATTTTTTATTTAATTAAGCCAATTGAAGTAGAGATTATTCTTGAGATACATTGGTTGTAATCATTGGGGGAATTCACCCTCAACTACCATAATATAAGATTGAAATTATGGATTAGGATTAAAAAATCAGACTTCAAGGCATAAAGAATGAAGGGTACATGGTAGCTAGGAAGAAGGGAATGTTGTTTTGGTTCCCTTTTTCATATATCAACTCATTGGGAGAACATGTTGAAGGGAAAAAAACATAGATCTCCTCATACATAATCCAAGTTGTTTGTACATGAAGATGGGAATCCGGTTGGTCTTTGGAGGTGCAAGATGGATCACTTTTTAGAACCAAGCCTCCTACTTGAAACTCACCAACTAGGGGATAGTCAATTACCAAGATGCTTGATATGGAAAGTGGGTAAGTCATATGATCTTTTTGTATTTGATGTCATACAAGTAGTCTCAATCATTGGAGTTAGTAAATGGAGGTTCTTGGACATTGTTGGGACACATTCCATCAATGTTGGGTTGTTTCCAGCCCCCATCTCATTGATAGTGTGGAAGGTTTTGAAGAGATATCATGCTTATAATTGTTGTACTTTCCTTTCATTTGTTATTCACAACTTTTCCACCTATGGTTCTACTTATAATACCCTGGTGAAAGAGCTTCCAATCATATGGTTGAAGGAATTTCAAGATTCTACAAACATTGGGATGTTCATCGTTGATTTAAGGTGGTTTCTAACCACTAACATTTTGATTTTTTAAGGGAAAAACAAGATTACATTGGTTTTTGGGACAACATGAGGGAAATTGAGAAAAACCAATGTTTGGATGGTATTTATGAGGCCTTAACAAGAAAAAAAGAAGAACTGGTCATTGTTATCCAAAATGAACCCCCTGCTTATTTTGGCTAACTTGCATTCATTCTTTCCTTCTTTGTGCCTCAAGCAAGTTTTTACACATTTCAGGCACTCAAAATTTTTTGGGTATGGCTTCATCAAATAGAGAATTTTCTTCCCTTTCCAGAAAGGTAAAGAAGTCCTCCTAACTCCTTTTATTTTGCAAGTTATGGCTCGGCGGAGTTTAGAGGGGAAATTTTCCCAAGGTGGGCCCACAGGAAAAAAATTGGCACTTAGGCTTTTGGGGCAAAAGGGTAAAAGGGAAAATTTTGGCGCGAAAGCCCGCAAGGAAACGAGATGGCACCACGTGTCCTATTAGCGGTGGGGGCAGGGAAGCGGAAAGACCTTGGAATTTTCTCCAAAGTGGTTAACAGTGCAAAAGTAAAAAATGGAGCGCATCCCCGCCAAGCAGCCAGATGGTGCCACGTGTCCCAGAGTGGCAGAGGCGCGGAGTATTTTTGGAAAAATTTCTAATTTCGCAAAAGGGGCAGAATGATCATTTGAACCCGTGGATCAACCAGATGGCGCCATGTGGCAACGGAGGTCGAGCCGGCGGAGATTTTTTGGGAATTTTTCCCAATTTGAAAACGGAGGGAAAAAGTTCAATTTTGGCCTACGAACCCTAATTTTGCCCTAATTTTACTTGTTTTGCCTTAAATTTTCAGAGGGCCATATCTTTTGATCCAGAGCTCATATTTTCACATTTTTTATATCATTGGAAAGTTGTTGAAATTCTCCACATGATGGACTATTCAATTTTGATTTTTGGTGGAGATTTGTGGGAGAAAATTGAAGAAATGTCCCTGACATGGGAAAAATGTAGAACCGACCCCCAACCACCAAAATTGATGAGGTATGGCGCTTATTTCTTCTCCAGCATGGCCAAATGCATCAAAAAATGGATTTATGAGGGTTCCCTTGCTATTTTAATGGATCTTGTCAGTGGTTTGAGATCTCAAATCAATTTCCCTTCTATTTTTGCCTTTCCTTCATTCTGCTTCATCATTAAAAGCCAGTTTTGGCTCATTTGTAAAGGGTTGGATGTTTTTGATCTTGCAAACTCTCTTCTTCCCCTTAGCACATGAATTCGAGGAGTTTTAGACCTTCCATGGAGATTGTGGCACGTTTTGTTTGCCTCTCTGTCATTCTAATGCATTGTATTAAATTTGGGAATGGTAATGCATGTTTTGTGAATGATCCTTCAATCTTCTCATGTGTTTATCATTGTCTTCCGATCTTTCATTATATTCTGGCAATCTGTGCATGCTTTGGTGTTACATCTCTATGATTTGTGTTTATTTGCAAGACAAAATTTCATCACTCCTTTAGTGTATCACTTTTTAGCTTAGTTTTGTTTCCCTTTACCATGTTTTCTCTCAACCCTGTCTCCTTGGTAGTTTTTGAGTAGGAATTTTAAATCAAAACCTCTGCAAAAATTTCATGCATACACCTAAACAGAGGAGTAAGAACCAGCTTCAATCTGGAGAGGTTTCTCGCCTTACAAGGTCCCACACCTTGGAGAAAACTCCATGTTGTGCATTCACACCAAATTGATCATTTATGTACAACAGATCTGAAGGTCATTTTGGGGGTGTTGTGAATTTGCACTAATAGTTTTAGCATGCCCTGTGGGACCTTAGAGGTCTTCATCTTTATTACAACAAAGTTGATGTGCAATTGTTGTAAGTTTCTTCCTTGAAAGAGCCCTGATTTGCACATTTGGCGACTCCAAAAGGATAGAATCAACTGGTTTCAGTAGTCCAAGCTTGAAGATTCATGAGAAGGATCCAAACAAGGTCAAGGACCAAAGAAGAGGGATTTTTTAACTATCTGTAATTATCCCCAGAAAGAGGAGAAAGAGGAAGAAGGATTCAAAGGTCTCCATCTCCACCAAATAGAACTCTATCAACTCCTCCACTTAGTAGACCTTTCATCCAATCAACAAGGGTTCTTAGGCCAATCAGAATGGCACAACCCAATCCTTATGTCAACTTTACTAACAACATCCCACTTTCTCTCAATGCACAAACCCAGTTCCAATTGCAGCATTGAAGAACATCTCATACTTTACTGGAGAAAATCAGACCACCTCTGGTGATCATGTCAAAGACATTGCTAATGTTTGTGTAATCCATGAGATTTTTGAGATGCAAATTGTTGTCAAATTGTTGGCATCTTCATTTAAAGGGAAAGCCTTGCAATGGTTCAGGAGCCTTGAGGCAGACTCTATCCAAAATTGGAACTAGTTGTGCATAACCTTCCATAACCAATTTGGAGAGAAAGGGGACAACTTGTCTCTATTGGAGCAACTAGCAACTATCAAGAGAGCTCCCAATGAGCAACTAACAGACTTCAATTTCATATTTCAAATAATATGGGATAGAATCCCATTGGAAGTGAGGCCAATAGCTCAAGGTGCTTTCTTATACTTTCTCAAGGCTTTAAATTATGACATTTCTATGTTGATCCAATCCATGGGAGGTGTAACTATACCTGCAGCTTACAACATCCTCATTAAGGCTGAGAATTGTTTGATCCAAGATGGTAAACTTGCACCTAGGCCTCTTATGCCCTTATATCCAGAGTTGGAAAGCCTAAGTACTAGTCAAGCGCCTACTTTAGTTCCTATTCCCACTCCTAGAAATTAGAATTCAAATGAAATTTCTACTTCATCCTCTAGTGCCTCAAATGAGCTTCAAGAAATTATGAAACAATTACAAAATTTGGGCAATGAGATGGTTATGTAAGCTGATAATGTTCTGTTGTAGGCGATGTCTTCAGATCAGCCAACAAAACTTGGAGAGGAGCTGAAAATTCTTCAAATAAATCTACAATAATAATAATACCTTCAAACCCTAAAGGCACTTAAGCTGAAATGATGATTTCTCCTTCAAACTTCACCAAACCCTAGTGCCCATGAACAGAAATAAATATATAAAATATCTCCCAGTGGTAAAAAGTAAATATTTGTCGTAAGTGGTCTGATAATGTTAAAATGTCAAAGTTATGGTAAGTAGAGAAGTAGGGTCTACATGATTAGGAATTAGAAATATTATATTGGTAATAAGGACAAGGAGTGAGGTCATAAATATTTTGTGTATTTTATTTATAAAAAGTCTAAAAATGTGGAACCCATATGAAATGATAAGGTTTATCTTATCTTAAAAGATAAACTTACATGTACAGATAAGAGTTAAGGTATAGAATATGATTCATCCGATAAGAGTTTAGAGATAAAATGGATAACCCTGGAAGTTCTATAAATAGAGAGACCACCCCCCTCATTTAGCATAGAAGGAAGTAGTGAGAAATATTGTATGAGTAAGTGTGTAAAGGAAGCCATCATTTGGAATGTGTGTTAAAGAAGCCATTAAGAGGTGTAATTGTGAAGTTTCTCCTATAGTTATTGTTGGAAGGCAAGTGAAGTCAGTAACACTTGAAGTACCTCATGGGTGAGATTGTAACAATTTCATGTTGATATTAAATTTACACTGATATTTCAGATTTATCATCATTCCTTCTTATCATAGTCTATGGTATTCTTGTGTGTTATGTTTGTTGTTGTGTTTCCAAATTTCGTCCACCAAACTAAAAGTTGTGCATTAGTAAATAATCATAGCACGAGGAGTTCCTGGTGAAGAATTATCATAGTGCCGGATTGGTGTTGACATTTCGGTTCCATTGCTGGGGACCATTCCTCGTTGGTGGATTTTCTAGAGAGATATTCTCACTTAGTCAGAGAACATTTGAAGGGTAACCTTGTTTTTACTGTGCATAGTAGTTACCATAGTAAGTTACTTTGTCGTGAATAGTATTTATTGCAATAAAGTCACTTTTTACCGTGAATAGTATTTATTGCAGTAACTTCACTTTTTACTGTGAATAGTGTTTTACCACAGTAAAGTTAGTTTTTATCGCAGTAAGTCAAGTTTTACCATAGTTTACTGTGGCCATTTCTACTTTCTATTATAGTGATTCCAATTATTTGTGCACATAAGTCTTGTTGATTGTACTTGTGAGTTGGTATTTCACTGTAGTTACTTTAGAAAATGGGGAAGATTCCTATTTTTTCAGCCCAATCTAATGAAGATGCTTCCTCTTTCATTCAAGAGTTTAAACGATCTTGTATTTGTAATAGCCTTATAAGAAGGGAACAATTGACTGAATTTTTTCCTACCTTTTTGGATGGTTCAGCCCTTAGGTGGTTTGAAACACTAGGCGATAATGTGAAAAACTCATGGGATTTATTAACTGAAAATTTTCTTGAAGAATTTGGTGAACAAAAATATGCAGATCTTATGATCGATATCACAAAGCTATCTCAAGGAGAGAAGGAGAAGATAAGGGATTATCATGTTCGTGTTCTAGAGCTAAGGAAGAAACTCGATGCCCAGATCCGGAAGGAAGGATTAGTGGATGGGTTGATGAATGGCGTGGATAATCTCCTCTGTAAGCACTTCATTCTGGGATGAAGCCAGAGATCAAACAACGAGTGAAGTATGACCGCCCAGCTACCATTGAACAAGTAAAGGAGATTGCAAGAAGGCAAGAAGAAAGCATGGAAGAGGAGCCCAAAGAAATTGTTGTTAAAGTAGAGCCTACACCAACACCTTTGGTCCAGAATCTACAACCACTCTCGGTGAGCACAAATCTTTCTCCTAGTACATCTACTGAGTATGAAGATCTACTCAGAAAGATGGGTCAGTTAACTATTAATCTTCTTCAAGGAAAAGAATTTAGTTCTCAGGGAGGAGATAGAGGTCTAAAAAGAAATATTTCAGAAGTTGTATGTTATGATTGTTATAAAAAGGGTCATTATAAGTATAATTGTCTAGATAAAGCTTCTACATCTGGTAAAGGAGATAATGATAAAAGAAAAACACATGTGAATTCTTTTGATGTAGTAGATAAGAGTATAAATAATGAAGTAGATGTGTTTGTAACAAAAAGAAAAAAAGATAAAGATAACTAAGATGGAAATGATTCTAAGAAGATGAAAGGAGAAACTAGTAAGAAACATAGGAGAAGAAAGTTGGGTGTGCGGGATTTTCTGATTTCACAGGGACAAGGACCATACTCTATCTTAGAAGATCTGTCCAAAAGGCCTACAAATATTACATATGGTCAACTCTTGGCTATGTCTTCTGAGAAGAGGCGAGAGCTGCGAAGTGGACTCAATGCTCGACGAAGGAAAGAGGTTGAGGTCCCTGTTTTGGAGGTAGAGGCGGATCCCTATGCTCCACAAGCTGAGGTATTATGTAATGGTATTTCAATTCATGGTGTCTTAGTTGATGGAGGTGCTATAGTTAATGTAATGACTGAGTCTGTAATGAATATGTTGGGTTTAAAAATGGATCGCCCATCAACACTTATGTTAAGGTCATTAAATAAGAGAAAAACTAAACCATAAGGTGTTGTTTCAAATGTGGCAATATCTGTTATGGGTGTTGTATGTGTGGTAGACTTTTCGGTGATAAAAAATAGTATTGTTGCGTACCCAATGTTGTTGGGAAGACCATGGCTAAGGAGAGTTCATGCAAGAAACTACTAGAATGAAGGCTTCATAACACTTGGACGTGGCAGAGAGAGGGTGAAGATAAATGTGATCCATCAACATCATAAGGCAGAACTTGTGGATTCAAGTGATGAATCTGATGATTGGACATCCTCTGATTACTCTAGTACCAGTGAAGTGGATACAGAAGATGAAGAAAGTGAAGTTTATGTTTCGGTCATGGATATCCTTCCAGTCACACCGACTCATGAACCCATAAAATTATCTGAAGAAGAAATTGATGATCGTCTCCAACAAATAAAGATTAGTGATGTTGTGATGGAGAGTGAGAAGGAATTCTACCTCTAGCTCTTTCGAAGGTACATACACCTATTCACTTTTGATTACAAGGAACTCCGTCAAGTAAGTTGGGTAGAACATTCTATTGAGCTAGCAGATGGTGCTAAGCCCATAAAGCAAATGCCCTATAGAATGAATCCTAATATTTCCAAGACTGTAAAAGAAGAAATAGATAAGTTACTTAATGCAGGATTCATATTTGTTGTGGAGAATTCAAAATGGGTTTCTCCCATTGTGATCTCAATAAAAAAGAATAGGAAGTTACGCATTTGTGTTGATTATAGGAAGCTCAAGAAGGCAATAAAGAATGATCATTACCCTCTTCCATTCTCAGATCAAATCTTGGATGAAGTAGTTGGCCAGGAGTGTTATAGTTTTGCTGATGGATATAGCGGATACAACCAAGTTCGTATAACGAAGAAAGATCAGCTGAAGACCACGTTCACCACTCCTTGGGGAACGTTTGCTTATAGAGTTATGTCTTTTGGGTTGTGTAATGTTCCCACAACGTTCAAGCGTTTGATGAATAGGGTGTTCGAACCCTACATTGGGAACTTCATCAGAGTATTTATGGATGATTTTTGCATCTATGGGAGCAAGATGGACCACCTACACCAGATGGAAACAACCTTTAAAATGTTAGATGAATCACAAGCCTCACTAAACCCTACAAAGTGTCTTTGAATGTTCTAAAGGTGTTTTGTTAGGGCATGTTGTATGCAGAGATGGTATTGGTACTGATCCTGATAAAGTTTCAAAAATCAAAGAGTTACCATTTCCTATGAATAGAAGTAAGTTAAGATCATTTTAGGCCATATGGGATACTATAGAAGGTTCATCAAGAATTTTTCAAAGATTGCATAGCGACTAACCAAGTTCTTGAAGAAGGATGTTACTTATGAACTAGGAAATAAGGCGCATGAAGCTTTTGAACAACTAAAGGAAGCCCTGGTGTCTTCACCTGTTTTAAAGAATCCAGATTGGAGCAAGCCATTCATTGTGTATACTGATGCTTCAGATGCAGCACTAGGAAGTACACTGAGCCAAAAGGATGAATATGGGAATGATCATCCAGCTTACTTTGGGAGCAGACAAATGAGCAGTGCTGATGTAAATTATACTATAACAGAAAAAGAGGCTCTAGCTATCATTTTTGCTATAAAGAAGTTTAGAAATTACTTGATAGGGCAGAAATTCATAGTTGTAACAGATCATTAGACTCTAAAATATATTGTAAATAAGCCTAACCCATCAGGGAGGATAGCAAGATGGATAATTTTGCTACCAGAATTTGAATTTGATATTATAGATATGTCAGAAAAAAAATGTTAATGTAGATGCACTCTCTCGAGCCTATGATGGTTTAGGTTCATCTTGTGATGATGATGATTTCCCAGATGCATCATTGTTATCCTTTGACACAATCCCTAATGAATACATAAATATTTAGAATTATCTGAATGAATTCAAGTTTCTTGATGGAGCCAATGCAAAGACTAAGAGGAAGATTACTCAAGCCAGTCGTCCATATTCTATTCTACATGGAGTATTATTTCGAATAGGACCTGATGGACAGTATAAGAGGGCAGTTAGACGTGATCAAGGGAAGGAGCTGATAGAAGAATTTCACAATGATACATGTGGAGGTCACTTCTCTGGACAACTTACAACAACAAGGATCTTGGATGCAGGGTATCACTGGCCCACTCTTTTTAGAAATTGTTATAATTATTGTAAGACATGTGATATTTGTCAAACACATGGTAACCGTAAGACTTCATCAACTTCATTATGTCATATTCTTCCACTTGGTCCCTTTGAAAAGTGGGGAATAGACATTGTAGGTCCACTTCCAATTAACCCACGCCAAAATAAGTATATTGTAGTTGCCACAAATTATCTAACCAAGTGGGTTGAAGCTAGGCCATTGAAAACAACTTCCATGGATGAAGTGGCAAGGTTCATATATGAACGCATTGTCATTAGATTTGGTTGTCCATTAGAAATTGTAACAAATCAAGGAAGCCACTTCATTAATGAAGTGGTAGAAGCCCTAGTCAATAAGTTTTCTATTAAGCACGGGAAGGCAACAACATACAAGTCAAGCACAAATGGATAGGTGGAACGAAAAAATTGTGTTGTATCAAATTCTAGCAAAAGATGCAGCCTTGCAGGTACATAAGTGGGATAAAAGGATTCGTACAACATTGTGGGCATATAGGGCAACATCAAAGTCAGCAACAGGATACTCTCCATTTTAGTTGGCTTATAACATTGATCAAGTTCTTCCTATTGAGTTTGATATTCCCACTGTGAGAGTTATGAAAAATAAAAGGATGGATGAAAGTGATTCAGTAAAAGAAAGGTTGGTACATCTTCATTTGTTAGAGAAAATGAGGGAAATAGCAAAGAATACAAGCTATAAGAAGAAAATGAAGCAGAAGGAATACTTTGATCAAAAGATCCGTTGGTCTCCATTTCATATGAATGATTTGGTTCTAGTATATGATTCCAGATACAAAAAAGAAAACAGAAAAAATTTCTTCTAAAATGGATGGGGCCCTACAAAATAGCAGTTGTGCATGAAAATGGTACGTACCGACTGGAGGAATTGGATGGCACTCCCATTACGAAATGGGTCAACCACGATAAGTTGAAGATTTTTCAAGCACCAGAATAGTCTACTCCGATGATGGAGTAGAAGCTAGGAAGGGAAAAGATGTCGACACTAAAATTTTCCTCCCTAATTTCTATTTCATTTATGTATGTATTAAGAATAGGATGTTGTTAAGTATAATTAGTAGTAGCGTCTGATAGAAGATAACGGCGCTGCCAGTACGACGCCGCCAATAATGTATAGCACGGTAATAGTCAAAAGTACAATAAGAATGTTGTGGTAAAAAGTAAATATTTGTCGTAAGTGGTCTGATAATGTTAAAATGTCAAAGTTAGGGTAAGTAGAGAAGTAGGGTCTACATGATTAGGAATTAGAAATATTATATTAGTAATAAGGACAAGGAGTGAGGTCATAAATATTTTGTGTATTTTATTTGTAAAAAGTCTAAAAATGTGGAACCCATGTGAAATGATAAGGTTTATCTTATCTTAAAAGATAAGCTTACATGTACAGATAAGAGTTAAGGTATGGAATATGATTCATCCGAGTGGATTTCTTATTCTATTTTAGAGATAAAATGGATAAGCCTGGAATTTCTATAAATAGAGAGGTCACCCCCCTCATTTAGTATAAAAGGAAGTAGTGAGAAATATTATATGAGTAAGTGTGTAAAGGAAGCCATCATTTGGAAGGTGTGTTAAAGAAGCCATTCAGAGGTGTAATTGTGAAGTTTCTCCTATAGTTATTATTGGAAGGCAAGTGAAATTAGTAACACTTGAAGTACCTCATGGGTGAGATTGTAACAATTTCATGTTGATATTATAATTTACACTGATATTTCAGATTTATCATCATTCCTTCTTATTATAGTCTATGGTATTCTTGTGTTATGTTTGTTATTGTGTTTACAGATTTCATCCACCAAACTAAAAGCTGTGCATTAGTAAATAATCATAGCACGAGTTCCCGGTGAAAAATTATCATAGTGCCAGATTGGTGTTGACAAGCCATCCACATGGAAAACTCTGATTCAAAGTGGGCTTGGAGTTCCCTTTTGTATTTTATGACTTTTGGAGAAAATATGCAATTTTCACATTTTTCCCCAAGCCCCTCCGCCTTTGAAAATTGGAAGCCATGACACATGGCACAATCTGGGCACTTTGATGGAGTCACAGATGTAATATTTATGAATTTTACCCATTTAACGAAAAGGAAAAAATTCCAATTTCCTGCCATTAGACCTACCTTCCTGATTTTATCTTTTGATGTGGGCCCAAACGGAGTTGCGAGTTATTTCATGCCTTTAAGCTCATTGGTGCACAAAAAGGAAAACAATCCTCAAAAACCCCCGACGACCCGCCTCCCTGCTTGGTGACTTTTCAATGCAATGAGCCAAAAAACCAATCAAAGTGCTTCAATGGCGACTTTGCCTCCTCGCATGTAACTGGTGACAACTACTGTCATGTGGTCCTTCGAGGTCAAAGTCAAGGAAACTTTTTACCTAGCAACAAGAAGCATTCCAACAGCAATCAGTTCCAAATGACCCCCCCTTGGTAAATTGGCAAGCAGAGGATTTTTGAATGGCATGAACCAGGCAGTGTCCTTCTTCAGGTGTCAAAGCCAAGACTTTTTCCTTGCAGGATTCATATTTGGGTGGATAACCAATCAGAGACTATCGGGATCGTGGGGCCACAACCTTCCATGGCTTTTTACAAATGATTGACAAGCAAAGTCCAAAATTTTACCAAAAAGACCTGCCGAGCCGCATCCAAGAAAAGATCCTACATCAATCTGAAGATGTTGAGATATAATTGCTGCCCATGGGCAAGGAACATGCTCGTTGAAGCATTAGGGATAGCAAAAGGATACTTCATCATTTGCCCCTAGAATTAACATCATTGATCAAATGAAGAAGACCAATTTGTTAACATATCTCATGTGGGAATCAGCTATCCATCCCATAGCTAAAGGGATCTATAATACAAGCTGCCATGAAGAACTGGTCAACATCAAATCAGCTAGATCCAAAATGCAAGAGAAGGTACTTACAAATGCTACCCAAACTGAGGGTGAGATCAAATGAGCACCACATAGGGACCATGTGTGAAGCCCCTCCTTTCTATGTTTCATTGATCATTGGAGAATAAAGGGATAGTACACTAATTGTATGATAGATTCTAGGGCAAGTAGAATCCGGGTAATTCCTAATGAAAATAGTTGATCAACTAGAGCCTTCAATATGAAGATTCAACATCCAACAGGGGTAGTGCAATTGGATGGGACAACAGTAGACAACAGTTGGAGTGATTAGAGATTTGAGTACTTACTTTACATGCATGTCCAAATGTTGTTGTTTTGCAAGATGTTCGATCAGTGATATAAATTTGACACCACTCTTTGCCATATGTATTGTCAGAGGAAAATTCACAGCTCAAGAATTGGTAGGATACTCTCATTTGCTGATTGGTCACACATGCTCTATATCAGAACTAGGTATGGATCCAAGTCTACAAGTCAGGTCACCCACCTATTGCAAGCTTCCACATTGAGCCTCATACTCCAAGTCCAATCAATTCCAATTGTTCAGCATTTGATCAAGAGATCATCCAAGCACACGATGAAGCTGAAGCACTAAGGTTGGAAGCATTCCGGATTTGACTCTTGATGAATGGGTAAAACAAGATACATGCTTTTGATCCCTATGCAAGAAATAGAAGAATCTGAGCTAGGAGTCTATTGTATGCATGAAGAAAATCATCCTATTCCTAGCATCACCAAGCCATACCATAAAGATGATAATGAGGTATGGCAGTTGTTACTTTGATGGATCAAGAAGCAGTAGACAAGGTACCAGGAGGAGGAGCTATGCTTGTTTCACCTCAAGGTAGTAAAGTATTATTCATCTTTTAGATTTCCAGTTTTCATGCTCTAACAACACTATCTGAATATGAAGCCTTGAGTTCATGGATTGCATTGGGCAATCAAGGAAGAAAATAAAGAACTTGCAAGTCTTTGGAGACAGTGAGTTAATTGTGAATCAAGTCAAGAGGACAACATGCTGCCAAGAATGATCTTCTAAAGAGTGCTACAAGAACAGAGTGTGGAACCTCATGGAAGATTTTGAGGGTTTTGACATCAAATCCATTCCTAGGAAAGAAAATCAAGCTTCTAACAGGCTGGCAGAAGTAGGAGCAAGCCTTTTACATTGTAGAGAGCATTCAAAAGAGACAAGGTACAGCCAAACATCCATGTGATTATGAGGCCTTCAGTGCCAGATAACAATGTAAGTTGGAAAGTGTTTGAGAATGACCAGCAAATCATCCATTTCTTGCAAGAAGAAGCTGAGTTCTCAGCCAAAAATCAAGGAAAAATTGGAACAGCAGTATGGTGACCAAGTGGTACAGCTGAGAACTAACAAGCTGCCCAAAGGGACTTATCACTTTGGAGTCCATTTTCAATCCCTAATGATCAGTTTAGGAAGGAGAAAGCAAACATTCAGGTCAAGAGAGAGGATTTAGTATCCATCTTGGTGGAAGAGAACAAACCACTTGCAAATTGGAAAGATGACAACTGAACAAGAAAGGTATGAGTTCATACAGCTGTGTCAAGAGTTCCCTGATGTGTTTGCTTGGAGCTATGAAGACTTGAAAGGTTTCAATCCCAAGATTAGCTCAGCACACCATCGAATTGGATCCAAAGACTAAGCCCATCAGGATGAAACAAAGACCAGTCAATCCACACATGGAGCCTCTCATGAGGAAGGAATTGAACAAGTTGATTGAGTCAAGAATCATATTCCCAATCAAGCATTCTAGTTGGGTTGCCAACTTAGTTCCAGTCAGAAAGAAGAGTGGGAGAGATCAGATTGTGTGTTGACTTTAGAGATTTGAATAGAGCATCTCTCAAGGACCATTACCCACTTCCTTCTATGGAGCAGGATTTTGCAAGTTGTTGCTGGCTCCGAGAGGTTTTCATTACTTGATGGCTACTCAGGGTACAATCAGATTATGGTGAAGGAAGAAGATCAGTTCAAAACAGCCTTCACAACCAAATGGGGAACTTATGCATATAGGAAAATGCCATTTGGGCTTGTCCAATGCTGGAGCTACCTTCCAAAGGGCAATGGATATGGCATTCAAAGGTTTGATTAACAAAATGGTGCTGATATACCTTGATGATATCACTGTTTTTTCAAAAAATGCAGCAGACCACCTCTCTCATTTGAGACAAGTCTTCCAAAGGTGCAGGAGATTTGGAGTGTCTTTGAATCCTAAGAAGTGTATCTTCCTAGCACATGAAGGAAAGCTCCTTGGCCATATTGTCTCCAAAGAAGGATTAGCAATTGATCCAGAGAGGGTTGAAGCCATAAGAGCACTACCATTTCCAAGCCACAAGAAGGCACTTCAGAGTTTCTTGGGAAGAATAAACTTTGTTCGAGAGGTTTGTCCCAGATTTTGCAGCCCTTGTCAAGACATATCACCAAGATGTTAAAGAAAAGTGATGGCTTTCAAGTGGACAGCAGAAGGCAAGGAGAGTTTTGAAGCAATCAAAGAAGCCATCTCTCAAGCACCAACTCTCATTAACCCAGACTTCTCCAAGGATTTCATCCTCTATGCATTTGGTGGTAATGATACCATTTCTGCCATTTTGGTACAGCAGAACGAAGGATAATGATGAGTAGCCAATTGCATTCTTCAGCCAAATCCTAGATGACTATGAGGTGAGGTATTCTTTTATTGAGAAGCATGTACTTGCAGTAATCAGAAGCTTGAAGAAATTCAAGCATCTAGTTGTCAAACAACAAGGTTCAGTTGTTGGTCTCTCATGCTGGGAGTTAAGGACTTCCTCCTCAACAAGGATTTGAATGAGAAAACATGCAGGTTGGATCACTCGTGTCATGGAGTATGACATTGAGATCAAGTCACCAAGCTGGTAAGAGGAAAGGATTGTGTGAGCAGCTGATTTTGGGTCAAGCAAAAAGAAGTATGCAATAGAAGAAGAGGCTGTTTTGGCAGTTCAAGACAGCCATGAGCAAATGGATAGCACTCAAGAAGAAGATAATGCTGATCCCCACTCCTTGCTAGACCCAAGGTATAATTCACTTCCTAAGCACAGGCCTATGCCCTCTAGAGATGAACAAAACCCAAAGAAGACACTTCAGATTGCAGGCTATGTCACCATATGCCATTGTTGATGGTGTTTTGTTCAAGAAAGATGTGAATGGAGTGCTGCTGAGATGCATTAGCACAAATCAGATTCATAGGGGTGTTGGAAGAGTTCCATGGTGGAGCAGCTGGTGGTCATTTTTCACCAAGAGTGACAGCTCTAAAAATCATGAAGGCTTGTTATTATTGGCCCAAAATTTTCAGTGATTGCTATGCATGGATCAAGAGGTGTAAGAATTGTGCATTCTTCACAGGAAAAGAGAGGTTTGCTGCCCTTCCATTACATCAAATCTCAGTTGACCAGCCATTCATGCAATGGGGTTTGGACTTCATTGGAGTCATTAATCCCAATTCAAGCCAAGGGCACATAAGTGGATTTTGACAGCCACAAACTACTTCACCAAATGGACTGAAGCAAGTAGCACTCAAGGAGGCAAATGAGTCTAGCATCTTAGACTTCTATGAGGGGATAGTAACCAGATTTGGTGTACCTGCTACAATAATCTTAGATAATGCATTGGCATTCATTGGATCACAAGGTGACTTGAGTGGGCTGTCAAGAATGGGATCTACCTAAGCACTTCATCAAACTATTACCCTCAAGGGTAATGGCCAGGCTGAGTCTACAAACAAGAACTTGTTGAGGATCATTAGGAGGAAATCTTGATGAGAATCAGAGGTCTTGGCATACCAAACTGAAATCAGCTCTTATGGGATGATAGGATAACTCCCAAGAGATCCACATGTAACTCTCCATTCAGGCTTGTTTATGGAAGAGAGGCAATCTTGCCCATGTCACTTGAGTTGTCAACATTGGAACTCATGAAGCAGTTAGAGTTGCTAGAGTTTGAGCCAATGGAGGTGAGATATGCATAGTTGATGGAGCTCCAAGAGATCAGAGAGTCATGCAATCCCAAGAAATGGAGAAGGATCAAAGCTTTGATCAAGAAACCTTTGATAGGAAGGCCAAGGAGTAGATCTTTCCAAGTTGGAGATCTAGTGTTGAAATGGGATGTAGATAGAGCAAAACCGGGGGAAGGCATTCAAAATTTGATGCCATTTGGAGTGGCCCCATACATGGTCACTGAAGTGCAAGGACAACAATGCCTTCCAATTGTCTACATTAGATGGTGAAGAACTGCAGATTCCAGTTAATGGAATCTATCTCAAGCATTGCTACTAGAAGGGAAATTCTCCACCTTGTAAATATTAGCTTAGATTTTCATTCCTCCAAGTGCTTGTGCACATTGTTTTGTTGTTCAGGTTAGTTTTATATTTCCCTAAGTGCTTTGGCACAGTCCTTTGCTGCCCCATAGGAGATGTTTTGTAGTCCTTGCTTCCATCAAAAGTGATATTCCATCTTCCTCCTTAGGAACATTCTAAGTTAGTTGGGGTTCAAACAGTTAAATTTGATGACTCCATGCCCAATGGAATGCTTCAGGTAACTGGTATCTTCATCCTAGCAGGTAGATGACCCCTCTGAGTTTGCCAAAATTGTTATCCAAAATGAAGCCCCCTGCTTGATTTTGGCTAACTCATTCAATTCTTACCTCTCTTGTGCCTCAGTCAGATCCATTTTTGCACCATTTTTAAGGCACTCAATGTTTCTGGGTATGGCTCCATTAGATCAGAGCTTTTCTCTCAACTCTCTAGAAAGGTAAAGAAGTTCCTCCTAAGCTCCTCAGTAGTTTCGCTAAGTTATGGCTCGACGGAGTTTAAAAGTTGAAATTTTCCCAAGGCGGGCTCGTGGAGAAAAACAATTGGATGCCAATTTGGCTAAGTCCTAGTCCTCGAAATGAGATGGCAGCATGTTGGGAGATAAATTGAAGGACATTGATTTTTTTCGGCATGGAAAAGTGCTGCCAGGTGGGAAAAATACAAGGCATCCCCGTAGAGATGGAAGGCACGTGACATTGCAGTGCCGTGGATCAGGGACCGAAAGGACCCTGGAAATTTTGATCCTGAAGTGTTAAAATGCGCAATAATTGACTTAACTGGAGTGTAGAACAAGCTGCCAAGTAGCTTTGGTGCACGTTCTTTATATGGGACAAAGGGACGTGTCAGGACGTGGAATTTCCCTATGTGAAGAGTGCTACATTTCCAATTTTTGATTTTAGGGTATGCCACGTATGGATCGTTTGAACCATGCGCATCAAGAGAGGGCCTCTGGCATTGGTAGCGGAGGAAACTCAGGCCGGATCAAGAAATTTTTTAGTTTAAGGAACTCAAATTTCCGAATTCTATAAATCAGGATGGCCAAAAATTTCAAATCTTCGGCCACGAGACTTCCTCAATGTCAGGAACGTGCCATTTTCTGTTTTTCACCAAATGCATCTTCAGATGGGCGAATCTAATATTGCTTCCAGATGTCAGATTTTTACTCAATTTTTGTTGAGTATCAATGGCAAAGTTTGGAACGTATAGCCACCGATGCATATGTCCAAAGAGGAACAGTCGTTTACAGGTCGTAGCAAGGGCAGTCCAAATTTTTCGGGAGGACTTGAAGAACATTTGGCAAAATTTTGGAACCAAATAAGTTCTGATGTCAAAATTCAACAAGTCTTGGTATGTTTACACTATGGCAAAAATTCTCCTGTCATTGAGACAAATGCATTGCCAGGTGTTCTGCATCTTCAGCCTCATGGATCACAAGTGCAAGGAAAAATAGTGAAAAATTTTAAAACAATTTTCTACTCTCAGTGAAACAAATTATCAAAATTTCTTAGGAAAGCCCACTGGAGAGGATGCAAGCAGAGAGAATAAGACCTCTAATTCAGTAGTGTTCTGGGGTCAAATGCTAGTGTCTGACTGTTTCATGTTGCATTGATTATGTAAAATGTGTCAATGTTTCATGAACAAGTAAATTCAACTCTCATTCCAAAATGGCCCCGTGAAGGTCAAAAATTCTTAGAAATTTTACCTTGCCCGATTTTGGACAAACTTTCTTTTTGCATGTCTCCGTACTGGTCAAGGGGCTATTTGGCAGAAATGGAAAAAGGATCCTCCAAACCTCTACATAGCTTTTGAACCAAATCCTTTAGATTTACAAGATTCTTAAAATCATTGAAGAAAACTTCTTAATATGGAATTCCTCTCTCGAGTTTACAAGTAACCAGCATACATGGAATAGGTGTTTGAAGTTGTAAGTTACACTAGAGCCTGAAACATTCTAAATTATACACCTGAGTAATCCATGGGTCTTATACTAAGATTCAGATGCTAAGGAGAGACCAAGTTGATGCTAGTTTTATGGGTCCAAACTTACTCCTCCAGAACATGAGTTCCAACTGGGCAAAAGCTCCCTTAAGCTATATTTTCACAAGGAGATCAAAGCTCTTGTTTACCACTCAACCAATCATTTGAGATGGGAGCATGGGCTCTTCACGTTTGGGAAGTCATGCTAGCTCCCTCTAATCTCCTTGGCTCGAGCCATGCAATGATAGCTAAGGGGCCACCAATGTTGCATACATCTTTAAAGGGGAATAAACACCTAGTTCATAGAAGAATATCTTTAACACTCGAGCATAGTTTGATTGTCTGCATGAAGAGTCAGGACAATCTTGAGGAGTAATCAAGCCAGGATTTCCACCTCGACAAGCTTGAATGTAGTGGTTTTGGCATGCAAATGACCAAGAGTTTACCTCAAGCTTAGTAGATATGGGCCTTCGAGTCATGTTTGTATAGTCGAGCCTCCTTCATTTCAAAAACATTCGTCATCCTTATCAAGCCTGTTATGTTGTATGAAATCTCATTGGTTTGGATGGATTTTCAACTCAACAAATTTCACTCACCAATGATCTGGGAACATCACCGGAGGTTTCAAGTCAGGATTGTGTCGACGCCTTGTCTCCTACTCAATGTAATTTGAGTAGAATCAGAATATGAACCTCTGTATTAAGCAAACACAAATGGAAGACTCAACAATCATGAAGGAAATATTGAGTGCTGAGGAATCCAGCTCTCATATCCTGGAGCATTCCATCCTAGGTGAAAAACCATCACAAGTCCCCATGAAGAGTGGAAGATTTTGTCCAAGACAACAACAAAACCTTGCATGTCTAACCAAGCACTCATTTAGCAACCTTTCTGTCTTTTGCTCTCCATGGAGGATAGCTGTTGAACTTTCACTACCTATAGCCTTTTGACAAATGCATCGGTCTAGCAATTGTCAAGATTGTGGCACTAGTCATGATAGAATCTGAGCTAAGAATCCTGGCTTCTAGTCAATAATCTTCCTAAGAAAATCGAAGGCTTTGCTAGGACTTTGTAATTAGATGAGATCTGTCTGGCCCATTCTACCTTAGGTCTCCGAAAAAAATCCTAAGATCCCCAAAATGTCAGAGCTCAAGCTTTTTTCACGTGATGCCGAATGAATAGATGGCTAGAATTTCCTGAAAGTTGATTTGGCTCAATGGGCATCTGCAAGTCCACCCCCCTTCCTTCCACATTTTTGTTGGGTTAGGAAGCTCGGGGTTCTAATTTATCAGTCCTTGAGCCATCTGTTTCTCCGTCGAGGTACTAAATCAACGATCAAGATTTTCTCAAATGTGGGGAACACTTTTGGATGGCTGATCAAGATCGGCAAGATTACTTACAAAGTGAGGTGTCAGGAGGGAAAAAGCATCAAACTTTACGAATCTGTCTGACTAATGCCCATCACCCATTTAGTTTGCAGGGTCTAAGATTCATTCTAGTCAAACATATTGCTGAATTTCTCCACATAGCAAGGGAGCTCACCGCTCAATGTCCTGAGATAACTGGTAGTTTCGGGTTCGGCACCATTGGGCACAAGCTGTCAGGTCTATTATGCACCTCAAATGGATCATCATTGGTCATGAAGAAAATCTTAGAATCTCCAATACAAAAGGATAGGCCTCCAAAATGAGAATCAGCCTATAAATGCTTAGCGGTTGAGATCATTAAATTGAGTTCCTCTACTAGATAGAGTCAGCTGGCTATGACCTTAATGTGCAAAACAATGACTAAACATAATCCTCCTCTTCAGGATTTTCAGAAGCATACATTACAAAAATGAATTTGTTCAGGCTAGCAAGGTGCCTTGTGCAAAATCATACCTTTTATGGCACTCAAACATTTAGCATTGTGAAACAATGCAGGGTCATTTGTGGGAAGCTTGGTCAAGGTAGCACAAACTTCTCCTAAAACATGTGACTTCCTCCAAAAGGGAAACTTAATTGTCAACCTTAACCTTGCAATGATCTCAATATCAAAATAACTGTCTTGTACCCTTCAGGAAGCTCTAATCTTACACTGCATCCTAACATGTATTGGACAATTGATAGTGGAATTACAAGGTTATAACTATACTTGATTGCACTAACAATCTACTGCCAAAGTTGTGATGAATTAGCCCCCTGATATGAATATTTGATGGTCACAGACTCAATTACCATTAAAATCCAGAATAAGTCTGATTCATTGTTCAAAGTGGTATGGAACATGAAATACAACATCATAATAATGTTGCAATATTAATCATTTGTTAGTGTATAATAAAACAATCAATGGTCATGAAGAACATATATGCTGATAATACTAATCTAGTCCAATTACCATGTAGTTTGCTGAACTAAAGAATACCATTGTCCATTAGATAGCATAAATAACATAGATCAACAATGTCTACAAAAACTATGTCGATGCCTAGAGTTTCACACCAAAAGATTGTCTAGATGGATGCCTCTTAAGTCTTTAACCAATGGGTAGATTATTGAAATGCAAACTCATGCTCAAATTTTCACTATAATTCGCCATTCAACCGACATATCCACCTGATTAGCTTTAGCTTGAGTAAAAATAGGTGTAATTTTCAAGGTGTCACTCAGATTTCACCCCGAAATCTGTGACTACCCAATTTGAAAAAATTTCGTACTTTTAAAATAGTGGGTCATTTGTTGTTTTTATTGCCTGAAAGTTCCTGTATTGCGTCAAGATAATCCTAAAGAGCCATATTAGCCCTTTTCGCCAAATACCCAGATGCCCAAAATTGTTTTATTCTGTCGTCGGGATTTGTCTGCGGGAAATTTGTATTTAATTATTTTGAGCCCCGTATGAGGCTATTTGCGCTCCGTTTTAACTCCGTTATAAGCGAATATGTTATTATTCCTGTATACCAGAAGGATTTTAACTTATTTTAAGTTTTGAGCTTTATTTGTAACTTTTGGCAATTTTTCGTGTTTTTGTGGTGTCCCGTTTTGTTTTCTGTGAAATTTCTCTGGAACAACTCCTTCGCCGGGTAAGCCCGATTTTTGGCCTGGAGCAGCTGGAAAACATACACGCACATTTTGCCCGGAGGAAGTCATCATCGGAGGTCTGGATCACTGGGAAAAAGCGAAGTCGTGCACAGGAAAGCCCCTGCGGGGATGGGCGCATTTTTGGAAAACAAAGGATTTGAGCTGCGATGGGAAAAATATAAGCCGCAGGTAGGATGGGAATTGTATACCTACCTTGCAGGGTACTTTTTCCCGTGTTATAAAAGTCACTTAAGCTGCAGTGGGAAAAATAGAGGCTGTAGGCAGGTGGGAATTTATTGCCTACCTTGCAGGGTGAAAATTCCCATGATATAATAAAAGGAAAGTGACTTAAGTGAAATCATGGGATTTTAGTGCCTACCTTGCAGGGTAAAGAATCCCATTGCAAAAGTCAAATCACTTAAGTGGATCATGGGATTGTGGTGCCTACCTTGCAGGGTAAAGAATCCCATTATGGTGAAAATTCTTAAAAATAGAATTACATGTGCAAAAAAGTGCGCCCCCTTTGGTGATGGATAAAAATAATTAAATTGATTATTTTTAATAAATTCTATCCTTGGAAAAAGTGCGCCCAAGCTTGAGGAGGTTGAAAAGTCAAAGGAGGATTAAAATAGAGCAATTAAATTAATTAAATTTAATTTATTTAGTGGCTGCCCCTCTCCTTGGAAAAAGTGCGCCCCATTTGGGCATTATTTAATGATTTTTAAGGCATTAAATCATTGAATTAATTTCTATTTTCAGTGGCTATGGTCAAAGCACACTGTGAGGCTAAAGTTAAGTGCTGTGTGAAGGATTAAATTGGATTAATTTAATTTATTGGATGGCTGTCCTTAAACATGCAATTTTTAAAAGAGAAAAGCATGATTTTTAATTAATTAATTGCCTTTAATTGTTAGGGCAATTATTAATTATAGAATTGTGAAGGTTATATAAGCATGGGCAGCCATATGGATTTATTATTCAACACACAGGTAAAGAATTGCAGCAAGGAGGAAAAGTGCGCCCCCTTTAGAAGAAGGATTTTGCACAGACAAATTGCTAACAAAGGCTAAAAGCTTCCAGATTTGGCGCATGCTTTGGAAAAGGTTCATCTTCGTCTGCACAATTGTTTTCACAGGTGTTAAAGGAGCTCAGGTGTTGATTGAAAGGATTCATGCTCTCTTTATGTGCAAATTAAACACCAATTTTTGGGGCAGCAGGCTTGAAAAGTGCAGATTTTTATAATTTAAATTCACTATTCATGCTCCGGTGGCCATTTTTGTCTGAATAAATTGCAGGAACTCATTACAGGTGCTTTATAAAAGAAAAGGAGTATTTATCAATGTCCAATACATTGCAAATATCCTCCGAATCTGAAGAATTGTCCAGATCTGCACCAGTATTGAAGAAAGCAGGCCAAATTAGAAGAAAAAGAATTATTCAGACAAAGATTGATAAAGCTATGGCGAAAGGAGATGAAAAAGAGAGCACGATGGATTCATGCATTGCTTCTAAACTCACAGACATAGGAGACACGGATCTAGGCCCAGAATCTCTTTCTGATTTGATTGATAGATCCAGAGCTGGAAAGACTTCACTCATGCGTGCGGTCAAAAGTAGCGGAATTATTCGAGCTGCAGCTTTCCCATGTACAGCCCAATTGCCAGAGTTTGTGATGGAGTGTGCTAGATCTTACCATCCTTCATCCAGATCAGTACGTGATGTTGCGGGAAAAACAATAATTCGTTTGGATGCAGAATTCTTCGATTATTGTCTGAAGATTCCAGTGCGAAAGGTGGTGACTTCTATTAGCATTCAGGATGCTGACAGTAGGTGGGAGAAACATAAAGCTGACTGTGTGAGCATCATGAATAGCCGGTTCATGAAGAAGCCTAGATCCCCTTCCAGGTTCCCGAGAACTCTTCCACGATCCAATTTGGTGCAGGAGGCGGATGATATTGTCAAATTGCTATGCAGGTTGAATGGTGAAGCGAATGCCTACACTTTCCGGACATGGATGTATGCTTTCATCAGGACCATTGAAATCAACAAGGTTGATTCTATAATCAGTTGGTCAGAAATTATTAGCAGCAACATCGGTGAGCAACTGCGGAACGTAAAGCGTACCTTCAGCTTCAAGATGACTTCATACTTGGTATATGCTGCAGCTTCACAGGGTGTCTTTTCCAAGCTGGATAGATGTGGTATTCTTTCCAAGGATCCCATTTTCGAGTGCTACCCACAGCTTACTGCACCTGCGTGCGAGAAGGACTTCAAAGTGATCAACGATGGTTTCTTCTACGATTTCATCTGCAGGTTAGACAAAGACTTGAAGACTCACAGGGTAAGCAAGGAAGCATGGGAAGCAGTGTCCAAGATTGGCAGTGTATTCATCCAGTTTGCTGATTTCACATACCTCAGGGTTACGAGCTTTTCAGGTGAACCAACAAAGATGCCAAGGTACCCAAGTGACAGATTGATTGCCATGGAGCTAAGCAGGCAACTTGTGGAGTTACACGACCTTCAGTCGAAGCGGCACAAGTCTACGGGCTACTTCCCACTCACTGTGGGATATTACAGTTGCATCAGCATTCACAGAGCTCGAGGAATGGAAGCACAAATGTTGTCCGAGTATGAGCAAGAGTTCTTCCCTGCACGGCTTAATTTTGATCCATTTGGAATAGCCAGGAAGACAATCTCCCAGGAGTACGCACATGTACCTTCGCTAGAAGATTTCTGGATGAAGTGCAGAAGTGAGTACGAGGTCAGAAAGAAAGATTTCAGCAGGCTGTCGGCAAAGCAAGTATTTGACTTTGGTCTAGCGCGGATACCTGCGGATCTTAAAGATGATGGGAACGTGGTACTGGACACTTACCATCAAATGGGAGGAGATAAAGCTCTACTACAGGATAGCAATGGCGGCTGCAGCACAATAGAAGAAAGATCCGGAGCTGTGTTGGTGAGTACTTCGAGCTGGCTGCTAACGAGGGGATACTGCCTTGATGAAGTATTGATGAATCAAATCACGGGCAACTTCGGCGCAGAAGATTCCCTCAAGCGAAAACATGAAGGAGAGAGCAGCAGAAGGTCCGAGAAGTTGAAAGTACGCAGAAGATCTCAAGAGAAAGAGAAGACCACTTCTACGACCATAGCTTTGACTCCGACTTCTCCAGTACCTAGTGGATCACCAACTATTGCACCACAGCAGCAGGATGTTTCCATGCCTTCATTAAAACCAGCAACGTTCATCTTCTCTCCGCAGCCACTTCGTTCAGCACCCGTTCCAGAGGAGATGTTGAAGCTGCAGATGACGGAGTTCGAAAGAGCTTTGTCCTTGGATGTTTCAGAGGATGGCAGCCATGATACTGTAGCACTTTCTGATGGAGAGGATGCAGAGCGGGAAATAGTAGCGCACTCAGCAACTTCTCATTCTCCGAGAAGTAATTTCTCGGAATGGTTAGCTTTGCAGTTGGTTCCGGAAGCCAGAATAGAGATGAACTTAGAGGAACATGACTTGCAGCTACTTCAGGATCTGAGCAGAAGAGACAGAAGGCCTAAAGTTGCTAAAGCAACTTCTAGGTTGATCATCGAGGATTCGGGAGAGAAGTTTGCTGAGATATCAATCCCGGTGGAAGGAAAGGTAGAAGAGGAACTCACGGCAGAAGATGTGACAGTGACCAAAATACCACTCGGTCAAGCTACCACTGAAGGATTGAAGCAGGACACGCAGACATTGCTGGATACTTTGTTCCTTAGGCTTGACAGTGAAAAGGCGGAGAAAGAAGAGCTACAGAAGCAAATATCTCAATTATGTGAGATCATAGCCAAGGTTGCTAAATCTTCCGTTCAGCCCATTTCAGCGCAGGTGAGTGATCATCTTATGCAGGAAATGGAAGATGCGAGCAATCAAGTAAAGGCTATTGACGAATGGAAGGATCTGATTATTCGTCAAGCTTCTGTGCAACTTGGGGAAGTGCCAGCCCGCCTAAAGGTTATGAACGATGCAGAAAATCAACTAAAGCAACTGATAGAAAGCATAAAAGGAATAATTACAGTTGCAGAGAGTAACCTGAGTGTTTTGGCCGAGATCAACAAGCTGCCGGGAGATGTATTGGTTGCAGAGCAAATTGTGCCGGATGGATCAGTCGAGAAGGGGAAGCAGCTAGAGTTTGCAGTATCTTTCCGTTTGGAGATCTGCAGAGTTTTGCTGAAGAGGATGCAGGCACTTGAGAGTAGAACATCAGATTTGCCGGACAGTATTATTTCTTTCACTGAGGAAAGAGTGGATGGAGGTATTACTTCATACGCGCGGATTGTTTCTAACGAAGTGCATGATTCTCTGGAGGGTTCTCTTCTGATGGTGCAAAAGAGGATTGATAAAGCCACCAAGCCTTTCACGATGAACTCTATCAGTAGGCTGGTGACACTGCAGGCAGACATTGCGAGATTTGGGCCAAGTTTGGAAGAAGTGGAAGCATGCAGCAAAGTGTTGAATGAAGGATTGCTGCAATTCAGGACAGAAAAGGAAGCAGTAGCTAAAACAGATGGAAAGATGCTGAACTATATGTTCGACAAGTATATCAGATATCAGAACAAGAAGAAGATGTAGATGTTACAGCTGGCATGACTTCTTCTATTTCTTTCTTCTTCTACTTTCTATGTTCCCGGATGAAATTGTAAACTTCTAAGTTATTGGTTTTGCAACCATTACTCGAAGTCATGTGGAACCTTTCTATTAGTTAAGTGATACATGTGTCACTTAAGAAGAAGTTAGTTGAGGATGATTGCCAAATGTCATCTTTACTTGTTGTTCATACTTTAGTTCAGTTTGAGTCTTCTATTTGTACTTTCCCTCCTACATTCTATAAGTAGGAGAAGAACCTACGGGTTAATGATCGATCAGAATTTGTAAGAAGCAATCTTGTGTTCTAGACTTTGTGCTGAACCCCTGAGAGCCACTTGTTGCAGAGGAATACAAAGAAGCAGGTTTCCGGAGAACTTTGTGTCACGGTGTATTTTGTTTCTTGCTTCTAAATCTTAGATCTCTTAATAGACTTTGTGTTATTTTAGATCTAGATCTAGAGCTGCCTTTGCTTTATAATTCTGTGTGTTCAAATCTATTTGAGTTTCTTCTATGTGCATGCAATTAGCTCTGCAATCTACTAATTGGGATGCACATCTTCCTCATTTCTTCTCTGTAATTCCTTTACTTCCTTCTTCTGTAATTTTCCTTTCTTAAACAGCTGCTTACTTGCTGCAGAACTTCTTAGTTATGGTTCATGAACTAAGTTGTTAAAGTAAAACCCCTAATAGATAAAAACACATTTATATTGACAAATCTGACACGGGAGCCTCACCGGTTAAATGAGGGAGATTTATCTCATGACTGCCTAGGTTTGATGCTATGCAGAAAATCTAGCCAACAGTTTTTGGCGACTCCGCTGGGGAACAACTATCTTTGAAGATCAAAGCTTTTCTGTTGAAGATCAGAGTGTTTTCCATACAAATCTCAACCTGGCTGAACGTCCGTTCACCAGATCCGTGAAGGCGCAAGGAAGGACGGATCATTTCTTCCGACTGCAGGAGCAATTCAATTTCAATCATCCTCCTCAAGTTAGAAGCCGCAGATCTAGTCTTTCACCAGGAAGGAGAGTGCACACCCATCCAGATCCGGATCGTATTCAGCATAATCCGTCGGCTGGAATTATCCAACAAGTCTATCAAGTCTACACAAGGAGGAGACGTGCTCAAGCTAACATGGCGCACCAAATTGTACCTGTTCCATGGGGGGCGGCTTTTGGACCTCTCAACTTGGCTCCACCTATGCACGATCTGCCAAAGGGATCCAGAAAGAATTTTCCGAAATTCTTTGGAGATGGAAAGCAAAACCCGGATGATCATTTGGCAGCCTTCTTCATATCTTGTGGTGTGCTTGCAGTAGAGCATGAAGATGTCTCAGTCAGGCTATTCATTGAGACCTTACATGACTTGGCTGGAGAATGGTTCTATCGGCTGGCTCCTGGCACCATAACCAGTTGGGCGACTATGCGTGAACAATTTATCAAAAGATTCAAGCCTGCAGAGGACACGAGCACGATGATCACCCAACTGACGCAGTTGAAGAAAGAGCCAAACGAGAACATGCGGGACTTTATTGCAAAGTTCCAAAGGATTTTGTATAAAATCCCCACTTCTGCTGCATTGAGCGACGAAAATCAAAAGACGTTTTTTATAAACGCTCTATTGCCTGAAGTTGGATATCAGCTAAGAAGGGCAAGACCTGTAACTTTGCTGGATGCACAAAATGCTGCCGTGGAGGTTGAAGACGACTTGATCATGGCTGGAAAACTCAAACAACTATCTCACAAAGGTGATGGGGCTTCTTCTAGTACATCTGATCCTTTGTTGCAGAAATTGGCTAATGACATGCTGCAGATCAAGAAGCAGATCTCTCAAGTAGGAAATGCACCCCCCTCAAGAATAACTCCTATCCGGGCCTTCAATGGTCAAAATCAAAATCAAAATCGAAACAGACTTGCTGCTGCACCACAGCGTTTGGCAATAGAAGCTGCTCCAAGGAATAACTTGGAAACTAATGAAGAGGATCTCGACATTGATGAATCATTTGATGATGAAGACTTTATAGATCCCGCTGGCGACTCCAATATTGGTTACCTGGACTACGAATCTGATGAGGGCTATTATGAATCTTTTGAAGATTCTGATGGTCACACTTTTGCGGTGTTTACAAGGTCTCAGACACGCCAAAATGCCGAAGCATCCACAAGCGGCCGGAAAGAGAGAGAAGATCCTGGCCCGGATGTTACTATCTTGAAAAGAGGTAGCATTCTTCCTTCTTCATTAGCGCCCAAGGAGAAATATTCAAATTCTTTCAATCCGCAGCAAAGAACCAATGCACACCCTGCTGAAGCAAGTCAAGCTTTTGACATAATTGATCACATCAAGAGAAATAAGGTCCAGATGTCAGAAGCTGAGTATTTGAGGGCATTTCCTGATCAGTTGAATAGACTGGTCAAATATGTGCAAAGTAATGGTCCTAGCCCAACGAACAATAATCCACGGGGTATCTTGTCAAGTCCAAAGATTACTCCACCTTCAAATAATGCTGCTGCAAGTTCTTCTTCTTCCACCCCTTCTCCTGCTACATCGGAAAGGATTGAGCCATTCTATGTGTCTTTGCTCATCAACGGACATAAGCTAAGCAATTGCATCCTGGATTCTGGCGCTTCCGACAATGTCATGCCTGCCAAAGTTGCTGATGCCTTGGGTCTTACATTGACAAAAACCATTGGAAGATGTTATTCCATGGAAAGGCAAGTCCCTCTTGTGGGGCAAATCAAAGATGCGCAGGCAGTACTTGCTTCCTTCCCAGACAAAAGACTGAAAATGACTATCCTTGTAGCAGACATTCCAGTCTCCTATGGCATGCTATTGAGTAGAAATTTTTGCAGGGAGCTGGGTGGAGAAGTGAAGATGGATTGGTCTTGTGCGCACATACCAATCAAAGGAGTAAATCAGAAGCTGGAACCTGAGAAGAAATCCAAGTACACAGTATCAAAATCTGAGGATCCTAGATCTCAGATCTTGTTTCAGGAATCGGATCACGGAGTCTATTACCTAGAAATGGATAAAGAAGAAATTCAACTGGTGATTCGAGAATCACATCAAATTGATAACAAGATTTGGACTCTGGAATTTGATGGTAGCTGCTGTTCATTTGGATCTGGTGCAGGCGTTGTTCTTATCTCTCCTGAAGGGAAAGTGCATGCGCACTCCTTCAAATTGATGTTCGAAAATACTAACAATACGGCTGAGTATGAAGCATTGTTGTTAGGCATGGAGCAGGCGAGAACAATGGGAATCAAATTATTACACGCAAGAGGAGATGCTGAGCTGATTGTAAAGCAGATAAGGGGCCTCTACCAAGTCAAAAAAGACAAACTGCGGCACTATAGAGATCGGGTCTACTCTGCCATCCTGGATTTTTCAGCTTTCTCGATATCTTATATTCCGAGAGAACGAAATTCAAGAGCTGATTCGCTTGCGGTTACTGCAGCCTTGTTGAATCCGGATCAGCCCCCTGCATTCTTTAGACAGGGAGATTACAAGATGGAAATGGTTTTTCGCCCAAAGGTTCCTGACAACGTCCAGCAATGGCAGGTTTTCAACGATGATACACAGATTGCTGCATTTCTCCAACAGAAAGATAACTTTGAAGAAATCTACTATGAGGGAAGCAATTCACCTCCTAGGCAGACCACTGTCGGAGAAATGGATGCTGACGTCTCAGGAGGTCAGGAGATTATCCAACTAAAGGGAAATAAAATTCCCAAAGGCTTGGTATCTCTTGAAGAAATGTTTGATAAGCATGATCAGATGCTTAAGAAAAATGAAGAAAATGAGGAAGGCTCTTCCTCTGACACACAATTACTAAATTTGGGAGCCGGCAATGATCCCAAATTAGTGAATCTGGGTAAGTGTTGTTCAAAAGCAGAAAAAGAAGCTTTCACTGAGCTTCTTAAGAAATATATGGATGTTTTTGCCTGGTCTTATCAGGATTTAAAGACATATCAGCCTGCGGAAGTTCAACACTACATCCCACTTAAATCAGAACAAAAGCCTTTCAAGCAGAAGCTACGGCGGCACAATCCTACCATTTCAGGAACCATCTTTGCAGAAATCCAGAAGTTGTTAGATGCAAAGATTATCTATCCCATACACCATTCGGAGTGGTTGGCCAACATAGTCCCTGTAAGAAAGAAAAGCGGCGAGATTAGGCTGTGCGTGGATTTCCGCAACCTTAATCAAGCTTCATTGAAGGATAACTACCCTATCCCCATCATGGATCACACTCTGCAGGTGGTCACTGGATCTGAGATGCTTTCCATGCTTGATGGCTTCTCAGGATACAATCAAGTCAAGGTGGCTGAGGAAGATCAATACAAAACAGCGTTCATCACACCTTGGGGAACCTTCGCATATCAGAAGATGCCGTTCGGCCTGATCAATGCTGGTGCTACATTTCAAAGAGCTATGGATCTAGCCTTTGCTCATCTCAAAGATATAAGCATAGTTGTGTACCTGGATGATTTGACAGTCTTCTCTAAAGATAGAAGCACACATATTTCAAATTTAGAAGAGGTCTTCATACAATGCCGCAAGCATGGTATTTCTTTGAATCCTAAGAAATCTATCTTTGCTGTAACTGAAGGAAAGCTGCTTGGGCACATTGTTTCCAAAGAAGGAACAAAGATAGATCCAGAGCGTGTCAAATCCATTCAGATATTACCTTTGCCCACATCCAAAAAAGGAGTTCACTCTTTCTTCGGAAAAGTGAATTTTCTCAGGAGATTCATTCCTGACTTTGCTGAGCTAACCCGTCATATTTCGAATATGATGAAAAAGACACAAGATTTTAAGTGGAGCAGCGAAGGGAAGGAAGCTTTCGAGAAAATCAAAGAGGCCCTGTCGAAAGCACCAGTCTTGGTCTCACCTAACTTCAGTAAAGAATTTATTCTTTATTGTTATTCTTCCGAACATACTATGTCAGCAATATTGATGCAGAAAAATCAAGAGGATGCAGAGACTCCTATTGCTTTCATGAGCACGCCACTCAAAGCCTATGAGTTGAAATACACTCCAATGGAAAAGCACGCATATGCGGTGGTGAAGGCGTGCAAAGCATTCAGGTACTATATTCTTTCCTCACATACTGTGGTTTTGGTCCCAGATACTGCAGTTAAATCTATCCTTACTCAGCAAGAGTTAGGATTGTTGAGAGGCACATGGGTGACAAAAGTTCAAGAATATGACCTGGATATTAAACCAACAAAGCTGGTTCGAGGAAGAGGTCTGTGTGAACTAATGACAGAAATTAAAGCATCAGTACCTGAAGCAGATCAGGATGGAATAGATGAAGATTTACCTGCAGTACTGTTTATAGATCTGGTAGAGGAATGGTACAGTAACATTGCTTACTTTCTAACGTATGGAGAATGCCCAGATCGACTTTCCAGAAAAGAAAAACGAACTATTAAATTGAAGTCAAAAGATTTTGTGCTTTGGGATAATGGTTTGTACAAAAGGGGAATTGATGGTGTATTTCTCAGATGCGTGGATAAAGCTCAACAGGATCAACTACTACAACAGTTTCATGACATGGCTTGCGGTGGTCATTTCTCAGCCCGAGTCACTGCACACAAGATCCTTAGAGCAAGGTATTACTGGCCCACCCTTTTTCAAGATACTGCAGAATGGGTAGCTAAGTGTCAAGCATGCCAACATTTTGTTGGGCGTGTGAAATTGCCTGCATTACCCCTAAAACCCATTGTGATTGAAGAACCTTTCCAACAGTGGGGTATGGATTTTATTGGAATGATTAACCCGGCTTCCAGCGCCGGTCATCATTACATTCTAACAGCTACTGATTATTTTAGTAAGTGGGTAGAAGCTATTCCTGTGAAGAATGCCACTTCCGCTGAAGTGTGCAATTTTATAAAAGAAAATATTATTGTCAGGTTTGGCGTACCCAGCAAAATTGTAGCAGACAACGCTCCGAATCTTTCTTCTGAGGAGTTGGTGGAATTCTGCTACACGTATGGGATTCAACTTGTTCATTCCTCAAACTACTATCCACAAGGGAATGGTCAAGCTGAATCTAGTAATAAGAACTTGGTAACTATCGTGCGCAAGCTTGTAACAGAAAATCAAAGGACTTGGCATAAAAAGTTGTTTGATGCATTATGGGCCGATAGGATCACACCAAAGAGGGCGATAGGCATGTCTCCATTTCAGCTGCTATATGGAAGAGACACAGAGCTGCCTCTCACCTTGGAATTGCCTGCCCTACGACTTTCTAAAGCCCTGGAAGATTCCACGTTCACGGATGCTATTGATAAAAGAATCATGTACCTGACTGAATTGAGGGAAGTACAAACTCAAGTTGCAGATAGGTTGACAGAGCATCAGAGGAAGGTGAAAGTCATCTTCGACAAAAATGCCAGGGAAAGAAAGTTTGAAGTTAATGACTGGGTCCTTCTATGGGACAAAAGAAGAGAAACAAAAGGCATGCATGGAAAGTTCGATTCACTGTGGAAAGGGCCTTTTGTAATCAAAAAGATCGCCGGAGCAGATAGCTTCATTCTTGCTCATCAGGATGGAGTTGAATTGTCGTTGCCTTTCAATGGGCAACACTTGAAGCTGTTCCGAACATGAGAAGCAGGGTAAAACCTGTATGTACATAAATAAAACCTTTGTTTGTTTTTTTTCCTTGTTTTGTCTTGTTTTGGTATTGTGTTGTGTTGTGTTTGTCTGCCTGACCCCGTGCCCAAAAGACAAGATGCGAAACCAGAGATGCTGGGATCTCACCTTTTCCCTTTGTCATTCTGACAAGAGAAAAAGATGTCCACAGACGGAGCCAACTGGTGTCACTCAGATTTCACCCCGAAATCTGTGACTACCCAATTCGAAAAAATTTCGTACTTTTAAAATAGTGGGTCATTTGTTGTTTTTATTGCCTGAAAGTTCCTGTATTGCGTCAAGATAATCCTAAAGAGCCATATTAGCCCTTTTCGCCAAATACCCAGATGCCCAAAATTGTTTTATTCTGTCGTCGGGATTTGTCTGCGGGAAATTTGTATTTAATTATTTTGAGCCCCGTATGAGGCTATTTGCGCTCCGTTTTAACTCCGTTATAAGCGAATATGTTATTATTCCTGTATACCAGAAGGATTTTAACTTATTTTAAGTTTTGAGCTTTATTTGTAACTTTTGGCAATTTTTCGTGTTTTTGTGGTGTCCCGTTTTGTTTTCTGTGAAATTTCTCTGGAACAACTCCTTCGCCGGGTAAGCCCGATTTTTGGCCTGGAGCAGCTGGAAAACATACACGCACATTTTGCCCGGAGGAAGTCATAATCGGAGGTCTGGATCACT
>JAHRHJ020003685.1:0-129457 GCA_019776745.2 Taxus chinensis | reverse complement strand
GGTTCATGGAAGAGTTAGGAAAGGAGAAAGATGATTGTAAATTATTCAGTGACAGTCATAGTGCAATTCATTTGGCAAAGAACTCAATGTTTCATTCTAGAACAAAACACATTCAGTTGAGGAATCACTTCATACGATAGGTATTGGAGGATGGGAAGATGAAACTGGAGAAGATTCATATGAGTGAAAACCCTACGGATATGCTAATAAAGCCATTAGCAAAAGAGAATTTGGAGCTACACTTCACTTCTATTGGTCTTCAATTTTGAGACTTGAAGAGGAAGAAACAAAGCTAAGGAAAGGATCCAAGAATGACGTTGTACATGTATAGTACAATAATTTATCTCCAAGTAGGAGATTGTTGAGTTTTGGAGCTCAATTACTTCAAATTAGCATGCTATATTAAACTTGTAGGAAAGCATAGTAACCAACATCAGTTATGGAGGGACCAACATCACTCACCTATGACCGGCATTAGTCAGGAAAGGAGGAACCAACATCAGTTAAGGATAACCAGTATTGGTTACCTATGCGTAGGTGTTTTATTTAACTCACAAGAATTACATCATTAAATAAGATCTATTAATTGTAATTTCATGGCTAAGTTCCCTAAGTTTTTATATGTCTATATAAGTATGAAAGATGGGGTTTAGAAGTAAGAATTGAAGGAGTTGATGATTATTGTGAAAATAATTGTGAGAGAGAGAATTCTTGGAGAAGAGAGAGAATCTTGAGAAAAAGAAAGTACTATACATCTGAGAGGTGTGAAAGATTGTATATCTTCACAAAGCTTTGGATATTAGATTAACTTGTTTCTTGGTGGATGTAGCCCTTACTGGGTGAACCACATTAAATCTGGTGTTGGTTTATATCTCTTGTTTTGTATATTTTTTCTGGTAGAATATCCACTTTTATTGCATGTATGCTTAGATCTGATATATTATCTGTACAACCTTGTGATAACCCCAACACCTACAACTTCAAAATGTAATTAAAAGTAAAAATAAACTACATTTTCACATGGCTGAGAGTTGAGTGGAAGATGAAAAGGGTTGTAAAATGAAAGAGGGTGATGCACCAAATCTAAAACAAGGCCCAAATATGGCCTATAAAGACACTGTTGGAACTACTTATGCAAGGAGCTAATGAAAGCACAATATTTTGTAAGAGATAAATGTATAGATCCAAAGGGAGGTATGAGGGATAGAGATTCACAATCTCTATGAAACATATGAATGAAAAGACCACATTCGCATTCCATTAAACCTTATCACTTGCATTTACAAAATGGAGGCTTGAAAACCACTTGTAAAATATAATTACAAAGGTTGAGAGGAATGGAAATATGGAAACTTGAAAAAAGTTCTAAATTCCACAGAAGAGAAACCATTTTTCATAGAAATGCACTTACATTTATAGAAAATAGGAGGAAGAGAGAGGGGAGATTAAGGGACATAATTCAGATTTGAAATTTGAATATGGAAATGAGTAGGACTAAACTCGCCGCCCATAGACCTTATCGCCATTTACTTCATGAGATAAGTAGCCATTCTTCTTAGTAACATGTCATCATAAATAACAGACATGATAGGGGTTCCATTCTAGCTTTTAATTCTGATAGGTGAGTTGGTTTTATGGTTTTAATGAATGGAGTTGTGTATTTCTTCACTCAACCCATGTTTTCATTTTTGACCCTCCAACAACACCAAAATATGAATCTCTTGATTTCAAAGTAAAGCTCTTGAGGAAACCTTCCCAATACCACCAATTTGGTCAAATTTGGATGACCACATCAAAATTTATGGTCAAAAACCATTTTTTCTTGTGGGTTTCATCTATATTTTCCTTAATTTTGAATGTTTCACATGCTTTGAATATTCTCCTATGTCACAGAAGTCTAACTCTTTAATTGGTGGATCTTCATTGTTTCCCACATGTCGCAGAACACTTTTTACCTTCTATGTAGCTTCCTCATCTTATAGCCAAAATCCTTTGTTCTGCAGACTTGGAGATTCAGCGGTATACAAGGCTTGTGGATCTTGCGTAACCCTAAGATAGTGTTCCACAGCTTCTATCTTTAGCCACTACCAAACTTGTCTTTTTAATCCTTTACTGCCCTCTAAAATTTGTCTCCTTGCATTGTGACCTCTAGTAAGAAAAACCCATGTCTTTATTTTGGCTTTGGAACAATCTATTGCCATAAAATATGCCCAAGTATTTAAAGATAACTACCACACTAATTAATGCATATCAAAAACATAATATACATAAGTAGTTAACACCTAGATAGAAAAAATACATAAGTTTTATTTTAAATCAAGTTTGATCATTAAACACACTATTTACACTATATTTTTTATACTTCCTAACCATTTCTTTTGTGTAGGGGTTATTGATGTTTTATCCTCTTGAGTGGGTACCTTAAGGGTTCTTCTAGGATTAGGGTATGATCAGACTTGGTCGTGTGGGTTAGACTAAAACATTTGAGAGATGTCTTTATTCACCTTATTCACCCTACACTATCCTCACTTCTTCCCTTTTTTACACATTACACTAATTATGTCCACTTATCCCAATATGTCTATTTGCTTCCTCTTATTATGTGCCATTATCCCTGCTTTTAGTCACTCTAGACCTTATTTATTTATCCCCATTTTTCTTATGGTCTCATTTCTTCATGTTTTTTTTATCATTTGACATTAGGGATTCCCCAAAGGCTAACACCATCACCCATTAGTGATAACACTTGTTTTGGATTTTCTATAGCCGATGGACGATGACATTAGGTACATATACACCTTTGTTTTTTTTAGTACCACCACTTTATAACTAATTTCTTGTTATGGAAAACCCCTGATTACTCACAAGTGAATGGTTGAGACAGTCAGTGTGATTTGTCAAACATGGAGCTATCCAAAATTGTGGGACTTTGAAATTGGGATAACCCTTCGGAGAAGGTCGACTTCCTATCCTATCCTAGTTCCAACTACTCCAAACTGCAGAGAGTTACAGATCTAACCCTAATCTAATATTCCCAAGGAGAAAGAGATAGAGAAAATGCATGTAAATAAAACCTACTCTAAGGGAAGGTGATGTACCAAGAAGGAGTGTTAGACAACCTTCACAATAAACACAACACAACTAGAATCTTGCAATGAAAACACAACAGTGCACAATAATTTTTATGTGATGAAAGACCAGAAGAGATGCAACAAAACACAAAAGGGTGTTTAGAACATCCATGAATTTGTTTATATTCCTCTTGAAATTGACACAATACACCACACTAAAGCTCAAAGGCACATATTTTGCATTACAATGTCCAGTAGGGAGGTTTGGAATCTCCAAAAAATATCCTACAGACAAGAAGAATAAGGGAGGGACATATACAAGTTGTCCAACTTTTTAAAATGAGCCCCTCATAATATATAGGAAGAATGAGAGAAGGGAGAGAGAGGAATTCAAAATCTTGATTCAACCACCCAAAAATGCATTAAAATCACCAGTAACAATGATGGGTGCCACTGCAAAACCCATACCTCCATGTACTTTACCTTGTTGGGGAAGAAAGGAGGCCCATACCTTCATTATTTTGGTAGGTGAGAAATATAGAAACATTCCTCTAAAATGGAGGAATGTATTTCCCCATTTTTAAATACTTAGTCTAAAAAAATTAAGAAAACCAGTCGTTGTTGTGTAGAGGACACTGGGAGCTTTCCAAAAACTCCTATTTTGTGCAAATCTGAGCTCTTAGTCAAAATTTATGGCCATCTGAATATGATGGTGCCATTTTGCAATAAATGCTGGTGGTTGATCTTCCTTTTTGGACTCCAAACCTGCATCGCACCCTCTGAAATCTGAAATTTTAGAATTTCATGATTCAGAGCTTTGGGATTTAGAGATCACTATCACTATTCATCTGGCGAGCTTGTGAAACTTCCAAAATGCCGAAACCCCAAAATCTGAAATTCAAACTTCAGGTTTCGGACATCAAGCTATGATTTGTGTGCACTGGGGCTTCAATGTTCCAAAATGCCGAAACCCCAAAGTTTGAAATTCAGATTTCAGGTTTTAGACCTTTGTGTTTTCAAGGGTTCAAGTTTCGAGGTTTCAGGTATTGTTTACTTCCTGGCACATGAAACCTTTGAAATCTCAAAAGGTCAAAGTCTGGCTTTCGGTCTTTGGGTTTCAGACTTCTTTTTCTCCCCGCATGGCACTATTCATGCTCGACCCTACTACCAACTCCAAACTCCCAAATTCCCAAAGTCCAAAATTTAGACTTTAGACTTTGATGTCCTTTGGACCTTTTAAGCCCACCGATTCAGAATTTTTTCCCACCAAATCCAAATGCTTCCACGTCACTTCAACTCGCTCGGCTCGAGCCCGAAATGTGAGCTCTCGTGGCTGAATCGATCCTGCTATTTTCTCTATGCGAGGTCATGTTTTTCTGATTTCTCCTGAGGGGAAAAATTAGATAACATTTCTCACATAAAATTTGTGCATAGTCACTCTTAATCACCTTATTTTTCACTTATTAGACGAATTTGGAGTCTTAGAGCTTTCCTCTTTTGTATTTAGGTCACCATAGTAAGTTAGGAATGGAGATATTCTTGTTGACCTTTCCCCTTCTCCACCCATAGATATTGTCTCTTGGTGTTATTGTATCTAGGGAGGATTATGCATTAGTGGTCACACACACACGAAAGGTAAGTATTTATAACCCTCTTTAGTCTCTTATTTTACATGCATGTTCTTGTTTTTGTTGTTGGTCATTCATTTCTATATGCTAGATTAGATGCATGTTTTCTTTGATTTATTATATTTTCTTATTGTTACTACAACCCTTGGCTTTATCCACACCCTGGTTATCTATCTTTATTTTATAATCCTAGTAGGATACCTATATTCATCTTAGTTTTAGGCCTTAGAAACCTATAGCTATCATAGGGCTAAGACTACTATCATGTATATTTACAACATTAGAACTCCCCAAACACCTTTATATTTGCATAGTTTGGCCATTATTAGATTCAATATCTATATTTGATAACCCAACTGGGAACCTCTCTTTTACCTATCATATAGTCTTGTGAACCAAACACAAATCTTACTTTACTTCTAATTAGGTCAGATTCACTACTTTTTATTTTTCTTTCTTTTCTGAACTCCTTCAGTCCCCGTGTAGAATCCTACTGCATGAATGATCTAGTTTGAACATAAATATTCCCTTCCAGATGCCATTGAATTCTATGCAATAATCCTACAAGATCAATCCCATTAGGAAATATTCTTTTTTTCCACATTTTCCCTTCCAGATGTCATTAGTCCTATGCAAGATTATAACATGGTAAATCCTATTTGAGAATCAATTTTCACTTCCATGGAATATTTTCTAGTTGATTCTTTTAAATCCTCAGCTGAACCAACTTTGTATCATCACAACAACTCTCATAATCATGGCCTTGCTAAGCTAGTTTCACAATATGTTGATTTCCTTTCCATAGGAACCAATGCAAGGAATTCAAAGCCTCCACCTCCAAAAAGACAGACCATATATAACATCCAAAACCTTGTATTTGATATTAAAGAAGAGGGGGAACATGAGGATGTCTATGAATTTTATTATACCCCCACCATGCAAAACTTTCTGTAGCTATTTCCTAAGTATGTAGGATATGAGTCACCTAAGATGATATCCAAACATCTTGAGGACAACATTTCTCAGAAAGGATTCCAATATTAACCATCTTGAGCCTCCTTAAAAAGGATAAAATCCTAATTTAGCTAATAATACCAATACCCCTTATTATATGGATTCTACCCAACTCATCATGTAGCTCATTGACCATCTAAGTCCACAAATAACCATAGATGTTAACTTATTTTGATAGTTTCAAACCATCCTAACTCATCTCGTTAATCGACCTCAAACGGTATCTTGGGGAACAAAAAATCAAGTTCATTACCCTTCACTTCTGATTGGTCCCAATGGACTTCCCATTGCACATACTCCTATTCATAACAAAACCCTTCAATTTATTCAATAAGAACCATTGGCTCCCTAAATAGCTGCTATAGACATCAAATGTGTCTCCCCTTCCATCACTTAAGTTGGTTCTACCAACCCCAATCTCCATATTAAGGATTTTAGAAACCTTTATAAATATTGGGTCAAAAATAAATCTTATGTTTCCATCAAGATATTAGCTAGGACCCTTACAACATATGCCTTGGATTGGTATCACAGCACCCAAGCCAACTCCATTGTTGAGCTAGAAAATTTGGTAACTGCCATAGTCAATTAATTCCATCATTATGATCTTCCTAAAAATAACATTAATGTCTTCATAAATTGCAATCAGATGGAAAAACAATCTACCCAAGCCTTCATCAAATGTTGGAAATCCTTGTCCACTAGTGTTGAACACAACATTCCTAATGAGATTTTGTTCCAACTAGAACTTAAAGAAATTGATCCTCACCTTTAACACAAGGTTAGAATGTTTTCCCCCACCTCTTTAGAGGAATCCTTCAAACAAGCCAACTAGAAATATTATATAATGAAATAATTCAAAAATCTTCCTCCAAACCAACAAACCCTTAAGAACATGCAAGTCTTCATGTGTCCTAGAAATAAGAATGCCACTGATGATGAGGTCACAAATACACTTCCTCAAGGCACTTATTCTAATAGGACCATCCATAACATCGACCAATCTATTATTTAATCACACTCCACATCCTTCCATAATGTTGTTGTGCAAAATTTCTAGCATAAAAAATTGAAAATTTAAGCCATGACAACTAATCCCACCCTTTTAAAAAAATTTCCCGATCAATGTGAACCCTTCCTCTCGCCAACCTATCAGCTCACGAAACCCCTCTAGGTCTATGAAACCCACATTCTAGCTGAGATAAAAGTGCTAAAATTGTTTTTAAGTGTGTTTCATGTGCAAGGGAATGAATCTAAGTTGATTTTATAATGATATCAAGCTTCAAGGTAGAATAGTGCTCTTCGAAGCACTAAATAAGCTATTTTTAGCCATATTGCAGCATGATGACATCCTTTAAAATATGACAAAAAAGACTTAACCCATATAGAATTTGTAAAGGAGATCAATGATGTTATCCAAGGAGGTTTAGGGAAATTATATGGAGATATTTGATGTCGGAAATAAGTTAAGAAAAACTAGGTCATTTTGGGCACAAGGAATAAAGTCTCCAACGAAGAAAGTTAATTTGTTCTGATGATTCTAGGAGTTCCGATAGGAGTTCTAAGCTAATAAAATACTCAATGGAAACCTATTGAAATTATCTACATTATGGGGACATAATTATTTTTCTAAGTATTCAATATATCTTGTGATAGCTCAAGTCACTATTATTTTTCCTTCGTGTTAAAAGGGTGAATGATGCCAAATACAAATTTTCAATAATAATTAGCTCCTGAAGGTGGCTGGGATTATCTCAAAAATTGATTTTGATTCAAAATCATATAATTTTTGACCCCAAAACACCAGCCCATAATCCCATGGAATAAAAAGCACTTTCGATGTCCTAAAATGGAGTTGGTAGATGACATTAGCATACCAAAAATGCTTGAGCACATTTTTTCACCCTTGGTGTTCCCTAAATTTTTCCCCAAGCTGTAAATGGTACATTAGGGACACCAACGTGTGCTCCCCCATCCATCCATATTGTTTCGTCAATTAAAGTGTAACTTGGAGTGTTAGAGGAGGCATGCGAAGTGTTTAAGTGCTTAGGTCCCCTTCCCATGATTAGAATACCCCTTGGCACATTTTTGAGCATGTGATATCACATTGTATTGTCCCTAGGGTGCAAGGGGGACACAAAATTTCACTCCCCCATGTTATCTCCCTCTTCACAACTTACGATTTTCATCTTTTGCACCTATGAGACCTCTAACTTACACTCACTCATTTCATTCCTCGTTTTCATGTTCCCAATACTCATGACACATTTTGGGAGGATAAGTGTACAATTAAACTTGTCCCCAAGGTGAAAAATGACATGGGGGACACAAATTTTTTCCCCCCATGAGTTTTCTTTTTTAGCAAACTTGCACCATATCATTTTTACACCTATGGAGCCCCAAACTTGTAAAATCACTTAAAACCCCTTGTAACCTCCTCATGAAAAACCCCTCATGGTACATTTCTGAGCTTATTGTGACCCCTTGGATTGAACCAATAGAAAAATGGACATTGGGGACATGAAAGTGCACTCCCAATCTTTCCACTAAGCCCCAGGTCATATCTAAAAACTAGTTTGTAGCTCCCAGAAGCCTTTTTCAGTCCCCTGTATCTCCCTCACTCTGGACCAGAAGCTGAAACTTAGAATGCTATTATGAAAATAAAAATTATTTTTCCCTCATTTCCCCTTTACACCTTTTCCCCCTACATTTTAGAGTGCAACCACACTCAAATTCTCCTCCCAAACCTAGCTTAGATGCCTAGTTAAACCTGAGTTAAAATCTGCAAGGTGAATGTTGTTGGAACATAATGATTAAGTGGTCTGGTCAACCCTTAATGTATATAGGTCCATAATTAATATATAGGTTAATATTTAATAATATGAAATATGTATATTTCTATTATTAAATATGCTAACCTAGGTATATACTACCGATTAAATATTTAATATCATGAAATGATTATATTTCTAATAGTAAATATTATAAACCTAGGTATATGTGTCAACCGATAAGGTTGAAAAGATGGGTTGGGAGACATACCCGATCACCTAATATAAAAAAGACTTTAGGTCCTCATTTGATATGTTCGAATGAAATATAAAAGGTGAATATTATTTTACCCTTGTGACTAGGGTTGAAAGGAGGAGGTGTAAGTTATTGGATGTAAATTTGGTTCTTGGAAAGTAAAAGGTTATTTCACAGTGGTTTTTACCCTATTTGGGGTTTTCCACTATAAACATTGTATCATTGTGTTCTTACTTTTGGTATGTATTACTTAATTAATATGCTATGTAATTTTATTTATTACATTGCATAATTTTTAACATTTAATGTTTTATGGTTTATGTTAATATTTAAATGCATTGGTTAATTAAATTCGTAATAATTAGAATCCTCTAAATTCTAACACATGTGACTAACTCCTAACTGATAAACACTTAATAATTTTTGAAATTTGAGGTGCTGTGATTTTCCATCCAAAAACTCCATTGTTTCACATGTATGTTGCTAGTTTTTCCTAGAACATCAAGCTTACAAATTGATTTTTACCCATATCTCTTAATTTATGCACCCAATTTCCACCAAATTTTACCAGTGCACTCGTCCCAAAAACTCCTTCAAGTTGATGTAAAAGTGAAACCATTGATTATATATATATATTTTATAACATCTATAATAAATTTTCATCCCATACATTTTAATTTTCATAACTATGGAGTTTTGGCGAATTTAATTCCTTGAAAACTGGAGAAGAAGGTCATGAGACAAAACCTAATCTATTGAGACCAGTTTCATTCCATTTCAACACTGAGAATACATCCATATAAAAATAGTAAATTGTGTAAGGTTCTCTATGTATAAATATAGTAATGTTCCAAAACAGTAAACTCTAAGCATCTGTGTAACTCCTTCCAAATTAAAAATCACCAAAAAGTGAAAATTGTGAAACTTATTAAAATTAATTATTCTAGACAGGAATTATTATAAATATAAAGTCTTGAAAATGGGCTCAATTTGTTGGTGTGTGTGACCTGCCTAGTCATCATCCACATCACATGGTGAGTCATCTCACCTTGCGAGAGTCATAGGTCTTAGGGAGTCAAATGACAAGTGTCAGATTCTATCATAGAATCTGTCATTCTCATTTGCATCAGTGCGTCATAGGAGTTACATTCCTTATTTGGAATTGTAACTCCTCCTTTAGTGGCATAATATGCATTAGTCATGTCATATGCATCATTGGCATCATAGGAGTTATTTCTTTGTTTAGGCATGGGGGTTACACAACACCCCTATTTGTACTTCCTTTTTTCGATCTATGAGCATGAGCAGACCTGTTTTCTTATTTCCATATTCTTTCCATTGTTTGAATCTTGCTTATTGCATTGGAGCTATGACGTTACCATCAGAGTGCAACTTCATTGTGGTGCATTGTTTCAACATTGGTTCTCACGTATCCCACATTCATGGTATCAGAGATGGTTTCGGTAAAATGTGCACTCTTTGTTTATCAGTTGCTTATTACTTCTAGTTTCTTCTTATTTCCTCATGTAATTTTTTTTATTATTACATTGGAATCGTATTGCTCACCTCGCATTGAGGTTTCAGAAGTTGCAAGTTTGAGGGTATTTTGGTCAATTTTCTTTATCAGTTGTTGAGTTTGTGATTGCTTCTATTCTCGTGAGCTCAATTTTACTTTGGCGTGGACCTGTGGTTCATTGTTGTCTCAAGGTTACCATTGCATGGATGTTTTCTGCGTGGTTGGTTATTGCTCGTGCCTTGGTCTACATGGATCGTGTTTCAACCTCCACTCCCTGTGATTTGGGGTTACCTAATTGTGCATTGGTGAAACAGGCTCATTTACATTTGCCTTACCACTTCCGTGATCAAGTTGGGGTCATTTTATTTTCCTTGTATCGCTATTTTTGTAGGACTTTGTATTACATCTGACTCCACCATTTGACTCAGCCTTCTGGTTTTGTGCTTGGCTCTACATCATTAGGTTCTGCAGTGTGTTTTCTTTGTTGGTATCTGATGACAACCTTCTTAGCATTGTTCACAATCTTGACCTCTCTGCACCTACACTGAGCTCCCGTATCGGTGTTGACTCCGATTCAACTTACATTACCTTCTACTCGGTGCCCAGCTCAACTATGCATCTGGAATCTCTTGTTGTTTGTGTTTGGATTCAACATTGGGTGCTCCATTTGTGCCTTTTTTAGTGTTAAAACATGCATTGTTTCTCAACGTCGGTTTGTGCTCCATTGATGACTTCGTGCATACTCCTCCCTACTCTACTCACATATTTCTTTGTTGAAACCAACTGTGATTCATCCAATACACGAAGGTTACATTCGCCAACCGTTCAAACTCCCCAATGCATGGGCTCTTCCCCTGAAACTCTACTTGACTATTTTATCTCTGGAGGCTCATTATCCTGCGTCAATGTTACATTCTGCATGCTCATCTCACAACATGCACTTTCTCTACTTGGTGTCGCTTACACTGCAAGGATCTCAGTGGTTACAGTCAACACATGGCTTAGTTAGGGATATACATCTCCACCACACGTGCCTCAACTCGGGTGGATGTCTTGACTTGCTGCAGACCTTAGATCCATGAACATATCCACACAGTGGTTTACCATACAATTCGAGCACCTCAGTCAATATTTCCATTTTTAGAATTGATTATTGGTAAAATCAATCCCACCTTTTGATGTCTTAAGGTTAAAAACATTTATTTGGCATTGTAAATTTATTTTTTGGGTCTTTTTGCTTGGATTATTGTCCTTCCTTTGAGTGTCGAAGACGGAGGGTGAGGTCTGAGGTTGGCAGGAGGCTAATCCCCCCTCGCAATAAAAAACCCTATCTAAAATTTGATGTCATTTCCAACGAGCATACATACGAAACCCTTTGCATATGTTTAGGGCACTTTTTAAATCCATTTCCAGGGTTTATTATTGGTTTCCATCAGTTGCGGGAATCATTTTTTTGCTATAACGTTTGACTCGTTGCTCGGTTTTGAGCACTTCTTGAGTCAAAGTTACATGTTTTTTCACACACTAGATGATGGGATTATCAGTTTTTTAAATGCACTATTTTATAAAGTGCCACATTTTGGGGGTTGTTATTTTATTGCATGTATCGGCTCATTTTGAATCATCTTGAGCATTGTTTTATCCCTTTTATTGCTTGTGGACTTGTGAGCGCCTCTGCCACAGTCTTACAACAAAGGGATTCTTTCGTGAAATGTGAGATGTTATTTCTCACAAGGCCTTCTCTTCCCCTTCTTTTTTTCACTCGTTCTTGTGCTTGCTTACGGTGTCAAACTGGTGTTCCCAATGAACCTTGATTTTTTTCTCCACTCTTGCACGTTATTATACTGATTGTAAGATGAGTGACAGACTGATTCTCAACACACAATCACATCTGATTATAATCAATGCACTAAACTATAAAGTGCCAAACTTGGGGGGTGTGATATTGTTTTGGGGTGGTTGTTTCCTTTCTCTCTCCTTCCTTCTTCCTTCATTGGTTCTATCTCTTCATTATGGATATCTCTAAAGTACCGGTGCTCACACCTTTTAATTTCTTCGAATGGAGATATAAAATTATATTGGTTTTGTGAAGTAAAGGGTTATACCATGTCACCATGGGGTTAGAGACCAAACCTGATGATGAACCTGAAAGATCTAAATGGTTCAACCGCTATGATGAAGCCTTAGGTCTTCTTTGTATGTTCATCTCTTCCGACTGTCTCTTCCACATCGAAACTTCCTCGACACCCGATGGAGCGTGGAAAATGCTCGATGAGATGTTTGGGAAGCAAGATGACATAAGAGCGCATGAGTTAGAGAACGAACTACTAGGATTAAATCCTAGTGACTTTGAAAACCTGCAGGCCTTCTTCTCAAATTTTGTCCACACTAGACTGCTTCTAAAGGAATGTAAAGTGGAGAAGAAAAACTCTCAATTGATCTTGTCAATTCTTTCTAAGTTAGGTCCTAAATACTCTGTCTTCGTTTCAAATTTCCACACCACAAAATCTGCCTTGGGTAGTGCCTGGAAAATGCCCTCATTTGATAGTTTTTCATCCCAACTCATTCAAGAATAGGACAAACTCATTCAAATGGGGACTCTAAAATCCAAGTCACATGCTTTTGTGGTGAATAAGGGCAAGAAAAATGAAAAGAAGAAAGAAACAAAGGACCAACCTAATAAAGAAACCAAGACCAACCAACCCCCAACTAAGCCCAACACTAACACTTTGACTTCTGAGCCTAAAGCAAAGAAGGAAAAGTGTAAATGCTCCTATTGTAAGTATTCTAGCCATGATGAGCATCATTTTTTTTGGAAATAAATTGATCACTTAACTCAGTTACTTGAGAAGAATAAAATAATTGTTCCTGAATCTATCAAACAAAATGCTCAGAAGGGTGAGTCTTCAAAAGAAAAGGATTCTAAAAATGAAAAGAAGAAAGGTAAGGCCCTCGTAGCTAGATCAGCTCCATCATCAACTTGGATTATCGATTTCGGTGCCTCGCATCACATGGCTTCTTCAGAGGTTGAATTCTATAGCATTGAACCATGTGGCATGTTGCAAATCACATTGGGTGATGACAATCATGTGTCGATTTCTGGTAGTGGATCGGTAGAGATAAAAGGTGGAACATTTAACCAAGTGTTGAGTGTTCCCAATCTCTCTACCAATCTCCTATCGGTTTACCAAATCACCCACCTTGGTGAAGGAATGCGAGTGGAATTTGGTCCTAACTCGGTGATCATTCATGAGCTTAAATCTGACTGCACTATGGCTGAGGGAAAGGTGGATCACTGTTCATGGTTGTATACCTTTTCCCACTTCTCTTCTGATTTGATGCCCAATGCCTTGCTCACTCATGCCAATGAGGTTAGCAAGCTATGACATGAGCATTTTAGGCATCTAAATTATTGTTACCTTGAAAAAATAATCCAAAATGAAATGGTCGACGGGTTACCTCGAGTTAAGTTTTCTAAAGGTATTTGTGAGGGTTGCACCCTTGGAAAACACCCTGAAAAAAAATTTGATAAGGGAAAATCCTGGAGAGCTACTCATCCTTTGGATCTTGTTCATAGTGATGTTTATGGCCCCCTTCCATCTCCTTCTTTCACTAGAGCTCTATATATACTAACCTTCATTGATGAATTTTTGTGTTATACTTGGGTATGTTTTCTTAAGCTTAAGTCTGAAGTCTTTGAGCATTTTTCATAACTTTAAGGCTCTTGCTGAGAAACAAGTGGAACAATCTATCAAGGTTATTCGAACTGACAATGGAGGAAAGTATGTGAGCAATAGGTTTGAGGATTTTTGCACTTCTAAGGGGATTTCTTTGCAACATACAGTTTCTTACAAACTTTCCCAAAATGGAGTTGCAGAAAGAAAGAACCGAACTCTAAAGGAGATGGTTACTTGTATGGTTCACTCGAAGTCCCTTCCTTCTCAATATTGGGCTGAAGCAGTGAATTGTTCTTGTTACATTCATAATCATGTTCCACACAAGGGAGTAAGAGGGATGACACCCTTTGAAGCTTGGTTTGGACACAAGCCTGATGTTGAGCACTTTTGAGTCTTCGGATCCAAGGCTATGGCTCATATTCCCAAGAAGAAATGAGAGGCATTAGATCCACAATCCAAAGCTTGTATCTTTTTGGGGTATCTTGATGGTGTGAAGGGATATCGATTATTGAATCCTACAACCCATGAGATCTATATTGAGAGGAAGTGAAGTTTGATGAGTCATCCTTGACCTTTACTTCCGCTGAGGTTATTTTTCCCACTGATTCAGATTCTGACTCATCAGATGATGATGTTGTTGAGTGAGTTCCTCCTCTCCCTGCTCCTCCTGATCCTCAAAATTTTAAGTCTTCTGATTCTGACAATAGTGATGATGAAGACTATGTCCCTTCTCACTCAAGTGAAGAATCTTCCGACTCTGAGCTTGAACCTTTGGGACCTCTTTGGGCCAGGAAAACTTTACAGAGTGTTAGATATTTAGTTAGAGATACTTTAAGATAAGATACATACTCACTTGAGTTTCATTGGATCCCACTCCTTCTTTTCCTTTGCTTATGGGATTTCTGAGTGGGATTCTACTATGGATGAGGAGTATTCCTCACTCATAAAGAATGAAACTTGGGATATTACCCCTCTTCCAAAAGGAAGAAAAATTATTTGGTGTAGGTGGATATATAGAACAAAGTATGGAGCCAATGGAGAAGTCGAGAAGTATAAAGTGTGACTTGTAGCTAAGGGTTTCTCCCAGGTAGCTGGGGTTGATTACTTGGAAACCTTTTCTTCGGTTGCAAAGATGACTTCAATTTGACTGACCCTTGCCATTGCTTCCACTAACAGATGGGAAGTTCACTAGATGGACGTTAAGAGTGCCTTCCTTCATGGGGACCTAGAGGAAGATATCTATATGGAACAACCTCCTTGTTATGTCCATGATCCATCCCTCATTTCCAAGTTAAATAAGTCTCTCTACGGCCTTAAACAAACCCCTTGGGCTTGGTATGGCAAGATGGACTCCTTTTTACTTGCATCAAGGTTCACTTAGCGTCACTCTGACCCAAATGTGTATATTTTGTGGTAGGATGACTCCATGCTTATTCTAATTCTCTATGTTGATGACTTATTGATCACGGGTAGCTCTTCCTCTATCATTGATTCTGTGAAGATATCCTTGGCCAATAAGTTCTCCATGTCTGACTCAGGATTGCTTCATTACTTTCTTGGGATCCATATTTCACAATCTGACTCGGGAATTATGATCTCACATCCTAAGTGCTCTCTTGATTTGTTTTCTCGGTTTCACATGTCTGATTGCAAGTCCTCACCTACTCCTTTTCTTTCCGGTGTCAAGTTGGTTTCTGATTTCTCTTCCCCCTTTGTTGATGGTACCCTTTAATGGAAGTTGGTGGGGAGCTTCATCTATCTTATTCACACTAGGCTAGATCTATCGTATGCTGTCAGGATCATGTCTACATTTAAAAGTAGAAAAGTAGATCCTTTACTATGTTCATGGCACTCACATAGATGGTATTCATTACTTAGGAGGGATTGAGACTGACTTGGTTGGATTTACAGACTCAAATTAGGCCAGTGATCTAGATCATCGAAAGTCTACCTCAGGCTACAGTTTCACTCTTGGTTTAGGTCCTGTTAGTTGGTCTAGCAAGAAGCAAAATTCCATTGCCATATCATCGATAGTGTTATGTTTGTGGAGCCTATTTTCATGTTAGAGTGTGGTACACCTTCTATGTGTTACACTCAGGTATTTTTACGGTGGTCCCACTCATCGGTGAGCGGGTCAAGGGGGTTTGAAGGGGTGAAGCCCCCCCGATCAATGGGGGTTCAGGGGCGAAGCCCCCGAAGCAAATTTTCATGGGTGGTTTATTAACCCATGGGTAATGGGTAACCGTTATGGGCTGTTTTTGGGCCCATGGTTTTTCGGTACCCATTGTTTTGATACCCATAGTTTTGTATCAAACTGCTTAAGTAATTGTCTATTTATATGGTCTTATGCATATGATACATAGATAAGAAAATGTATTGCATATGTGTTTTGAATTCGGGTGTGAATTCTGTAGAGTTTGTTGAGCATAGCTCCAAATGGATCTGGGTATTGTATTGAGAGAGTGGAGGCTTGTAATAAAATATGAGCAAGTGATTCTTGGTAGACGTAGCCCAAATTGGGTGAACCACATTAAATCTTGTCTCTCTATGTTGTGTTATTTATTCTGCACTTTTATTTGAGATCTGTAATATTTTCTGCATATTAGTTTCTACTGTTGCAATTCTGTAAGGGATTATTCCACATATTTTATCTCTTATTTCCTAACAGATAGAAGTAGAGTATAGAGGAGAAGTTAACACTGCCACACAAGTTGTTTGGTTATAGGGAATCTTGATAGAGTTTGGCATCCACTTTCGGCGACCTACCATTATCTACTATGAAAACATGAACACTATCTCGATTTTTAGAAATATAGTTGAGTATTAATGGATGAAGCAAATTGAGATTCACATGCACTTCATACGGGATCTGATACATGAAAACATCATTGACATACAGTATGTTCAGACAACTGATCAGGTTGCAGACATATTCACCAAGCCCTTCACTAAGGTGAAATTTCTTCACTTGCGGTCTCTTCTTGGGGTGAGGTCTGCTGCAACCGCCCATCTTCTTCGGGCTATATAGTCCTCCTTCTTATCCTCTTCTTCTTTCCAGAAAGATGTTGTTTGTATATGGGCACCTTATTAGGCCTTTAGTTGTCGGGCCCCATTGAAAAATCTTTTTTAGTTGTTTAGGGGAGTCTTCTTTTCTATTTTGGCTTACCATGATCTCTTCCTCAGATTCGATGAAGGGGGGTGTTGGTGTGTGTGACCTACCTAGTCATCATCCACATCACATGGTGATTCATCTCACCTTGCGAGAGTCATAGGTCTTAGGGAGTCAAATGACAAGTGTCATATTTTGTCATAGAATCTATCATTTTCATTTGCGTCAGTGTGTCATAGGAGTTACATTCCTTATTTGGAATTGTAACTCCTCCTTTAGTGGCGTCATATACGTTAGTCACATCATATGCGTCAATGGCATCATAGGAGTTCTTTCCTTGTTTAGGCATGGGGGTTACACAACACCCCTATTTATACATCCTTTTTTCAATCTATGAGCATGAGCAGACCTATTTTTCTTATTTGCATATTCTTTCCATTGTTCAAATCTTTCTTATTACATTGGAGCTATGAGGTTACCATCGAAGTGAAAATTCATTGTGGTGCATTGTTTCAACATCAGTTCTCGTGTATCCCTCTTTCACAATTCACTTGTATCAACTCACATTTTTTTCTATCTCATTGTTATTTTTCCATAATTTCAAGGCTAGGAAATTGTCTTATGGTTCAAACAAGAAAGAATTCCATCTCAGACTCTCAAAAACATATTCTCGAGGTGAATTCCAAGACTACATCTTTTCAATCCATCCTAGAAGTCACGGAATAGGGTCATCATGTTTAGATGATTCATACCATGAAAGGAAATTCATATCAAATAGGGTTTGTAAAGGTGAACCCCAATTCTCAATCATCTTCTCAGGATATGGCATCGGAATGTGTTTGATGATTATGATGGTGAATGTGGAGTTTCTTCTTTCCTTCTTTGTAACAAAAAAAATTTCAACAAGGAATGAGTGAACAAGAAGGTATTGTTATGTCGGAAAAGTAGCACCTTAGGATTTGCACATTACAAAACCCTACTTTTGACTAACATGGGATTGTCTCAAGGTGTGGGACCTTTGCGATTGATAAAAACCTCTAGATAAGGCTGGTTTGTGACCTATTCTAATGTTAACCTACTCCTAAAGTATCAATTCCAAGGGACTAGAGAGAGAGAAATACATAAATGTAAGTCCTAGACTAAGGGAGATGATAGCACCAAAACAAGACTAGAGAGATTCCTAATGAGTGAAAGTGGAGAGAAATGGGGAAGAAGAGGGCAGATAAAATGCCACAGTCCCAAAACACATTCAAACCTCCAATCTCATGGAGCACAACAAATTTAAGCCCTGCAAAGAAACACAATATACCTACAAAATATAATAGGAGGCAAGAAATGTAATATATATCAAGCTAGGGAAAGAAAATCCACAAAACATTAATTTTATTTCTTAAAATGATGCATAATCCATTACAATATAGGCACAAGGCAATAATCCTTCAAAAAATGCATAAATTTAAGGCCTGCAGCTAAAAAAAGTGCTGGAAATTTTTTGGCAGAGTTCCTTTACAATTTCAAAAATCCCTCCCCTTCAAATGAGGGGAATTTACATATATATAGAGAAAAGGAGCTACCAACCAACATCCTTCATTAAATGCATGTACGTAGGTATGGGAAGCCATGATGGTTCACTTTTCAATGGTACTTTCCTTGCACAGAGAACAGGGGTGCCATACCTCATTAATTTAGTTATTGAGCTACCTTGTACGGTGTCATTAATGTCTGGCCATATCTGAAAATCCTTGTTATCAGCCGATGGAAACCACTAGCTGACACACAAAAAGAAGGGAAGAGTTTCCATTGATGAGGGAAATAATTATCACACAACAAGAAGAAATGTTATCATACGACAATGGGGGAGGTTGACATGTGATAGAAAAAGGATGTTGAAGCACAACAGGAGGCAATGCTGACACGTGACAAGAAGAAGCATTTTCAGGTGATAGGAAGAAGCATTGTCACATGACATGAAGAAGCATTTTCGCGTGACATGAAGAAGCATTGTGGCACAACAAAAAGAGGTGTTTTCACAAGACATGAAGATACGTTGTCACGTGACATGAAGAGTCGTTGTCACGTGACAGGAGGAAGAAGTTATCATGCGACAAGAAGAAGCGGTTGTCATCTGATAGGAAGAGGGGCATTGATATGCAATAAGAAGCAAGTAGTTGACACTTGACAACAAAAGGAGGTTGACGCGCATCAACAAGGTGATAATCCATAAATTTTTCCAGTTTGACCATTAATGTAAATCCTACTCCAAACCTTTGTTGCGACTCACAAGCTCACCACAAGATACCTTATAAACTACTCTCATTAACTACCAATTCCTAGACCTGTAGGTTGATCCATTTTGTAAGGGGGTGTAAAAATGGATAACAATTGGCAACTTACAAGGTGATCTGCATGATAGATTTGAAAGACCAGTGATTTTGCATCCATTGGGCATGGATTCATTCTGATTACTACAACTGGTTTGATGTCTGAAACCTCTTATTTCTCTGGAACACTGTTGAGACATTATTTTATCATCGGATCTTTCCTAAAACTAAAAAGTGCAATAACAACAAGGCTCAACCATGTACAAATAAAAAAATAATACATATCCCAAAATGGAACATGCAGAGAGTGCACAAGCACTTATCTGAAAGAAAACCTAGCTACAACAGAATGATGTGCTGTAAGCACTTGGAGGAATTACAAACTCTAAACTAATATTTACAAGAAATATACTCCCATTGGTAATAATGCTTGAGATAGATGCCATTGACTGGAATATGAAATTCTTCTTAGTCCAAATTTTTCAATTGGAAACCATTATTTTCTTTACATCCTGAAATCAAGTAAGGGCCACTCCATATTGCATCAAACTCAGAGTGCCTTCTGGGTTTAGCTATGTCTGTGTCCCATTTCAGAACCAAGTCTCCTTCTTGAAATTTTTTTGTTTTTGTCCTTTCTGTCAAAGCTCGCCTTGATTTGAACTTGGTCCTTATCCATTGTTTTCATGGCCTGGTCCCTTAGCTCTTCCAGCTCCATGAGCTCTGCATACCTGACTTCTATATCTACAAAATCAAACAACTCCAGCTGCTTGATAAGCTCCAAGGCTAGTAATTCAATGGATATTGGCAGCCTTTCTTCCCTTCCATAAACCAACTTGAAAGGATAATAACCAGTTGATTTCTTGGGATTGATTCTATCAACCCATAAGGCTGATTTCAATTTGGTATGCCAAGTCCTTTGATTCTCATCTAGGGTTCTTCTTATGATTCTTAAAAAATTCTTGTTTTGGACTCTACTTGTTCATTACCCTAAGGGTATTAGTTAGAAGAAGTGCTCAAGTAGATACCATTTCTAAAATCCCAATTATATATCTTTTCTCCAAGAAAAGCTAAGGCATTATTTGATATTATAGTGGAAGGAACACCAAACCTTGTTGCAATACCTTCGTAGAAGTCCAGAATGCTAGCTTCATTTGCTTCCTTAAGTGTAATTTCTTCTGTCCACTTAGTGAAGTAGTCTATGGATGTAAGAATCCATTTGTGACCTAGGTTGGAACTTGGATTGATCATCCCAATAAAATATATCCCCCATTGCATGAAAGGTTGCTCAACTGAGATAGGACAGATTGGGAGGGCTGTTAGCTTCTATTTACCTGTGAATAAGGCACACTTCTTGCATTTCTTGATCCATTGATAGCAATCATTAAAAATATTTGGCCAATAATAACCAACCCTCATGATTCTAATAGTTCTTTCTTTTGGGGAAAAATGACCACTTGCCTCTCCATCATGAAACTCATGCAATACCCTCTATATCTGATTTGTCTTGATGCACCTTAGGAGGACACCATTCACATCCCTTTTGAACAAAATATTATCTACAAGCACATATGGGATATAATGAAGTCTGAAATATCTGGTTTTAGATTTACTCAATCCTTGAGGACTTTGACCCATTTGAAGAAAATATACAAAATCCTGAGTCCAACAAAGAATGGGTATACCACCTGCAACTTGTTCTCAATTTTCTTACAACATCATAATAGCTTCTACCTCCTTTCTTGATTCAACATGCTGGTTAGAAGCTAACTGCTCACACAACCCCTTTCCCCTAACTAATTTGGTCACATTTATATCAATATCATACTCCATGACCTTGGTTATCCAACCAACTCTCTTTTCGTTAAGGTCCTTGTTCAAAAGAAAATATTTTACACCAGCATGTGAAACTAATAGATGAATTCTATTATTTGACACTAGTTGTCTGAGTTTATTTAGACTTCTAATCACAGAAAGAACATGCTTCTTAATGAATGAATATTGTAGACACCTATAATTACGCCCAAGCAATTTAAATACTTAAATTACGCTAATTATCCCCTTTCTCACAAATCAACAACATATCGTCAAAAGCACTCATTTTCCCTCATATCATCATTAATTAATTACACTAAGCTAATTAATTAAGTTTCCTATCCAACAAATACCCTAATTAACGACCTTCCGTTAATAAATCACCCCTTCTACCTAGACTAATTAATTATTATTAATTAATTAGCTTTCCCTTCCATTTAACCAATAAATCAATATTTAATTGATTTAATCCCCTTTTAATAGCCTGAATCATACTAATATTCTTCTAATTGGCTTCTATAAGCTTACACCTACCTATTAATTAATCACCTTTGATTAATTAAAGCACCCCCCAACTCCCATGACTTGCTAAACATGTATTAAACCCTTCTAAAGTAAGGTTACCTTTAATAAAGCAACCTTATCCACTCCTAATCATGTTTTACCTTTATCCCACATTCATGAGAATGTGTTGAATCCTTTATCCTTTGGGCTATATAAAGAGCCCTCCACCTACCTTTTTACTTACACCTAAACTTTCTAAGAGAGTGAATGCAAAGCATATAGCAAAGACTAAGAGCTTGCCTTTTACCCTTTTGAGAGTTCATCATCTTGAAGAGTTAAGCCTCTTTCTTAAGTGCTTAGGTCATATGGGAGGTGTCAAAAGGGTCTTGTAGCCCAACTTTGATAGGCCCTCATTCCTAGGTTACTTGGCATACTAAGGACAACTATTTTGATAGCCATGGAGCTTACTTAGGTCCATTCATTTATTTGTTGTTAGAGAATAGAGGAGTTTAGATATTTAGCATTGTTAGTTTCAAAGTTTGTACTTATGAATGCTAGCATCTAACCCTTGTTTAATTCTTATCTTGATGGTGTTTAGTTTGTTGTTCAATTCTTGCTAAGCTAAGGCTATTTAGGTGTTAGTCTTTACTCATATTAGCATTATTTTGAAAACATCACATGCAAACATTTGGCACACCTGGTGGGACATACTCCATTGTCCTTTGCACTTAATTTCAAGTTTTTGTAGTTAAGTTTCATTTTTAGTTACTAACCCTCTTTTACACATGTTGATCTAACTTGTTTTTTTAACTTGTTTTGTTGAGTTTGCATGTGTTGAGTCTTCCTTGTAGGTATGAAGGAGGTGAAGTGATCTCAAAATTAGAATTAATGGGAAAATTTTAATATTTCTCCATGTTTTCATTTTTAGAGCTTACTTTTTCAACATTCTACATGCTAGTTTTGTCAATTTCTTGAAAATTTTAAATTCTTGAGCATGTAGGTTAGTGTTTGATAGTGCTGAGTCTTCTATTTACATATTAATGTGGTGGGTTGCTTTCAAAATTTAATCTTGGTGAGAAAATTTCAAGATTTCATCATGTTTTCATTTTTAGAGCTTACTTTTTCATCATTCTACATGCTAGTTTTGTCAATTTCTTGAAAATTTTCAATTTTTGAGCATGTAGGTTAGTGTTTGATAGTGCTGAGTCTTCTATTTACATATTAATGTGGTGGGTTGTTGTCAAAATTTAATCTTGGTGAGAAAATTTCAAGATTTCATCATGTTTTCATTTTTAGAGCTTACTTTTTCATCATTCTACATGCTAGTTTTGTCAATTTCTTGAAAATCTTAAATTCTTGAGCATGTATGTTAATATTTGATAGCGTTGAGTGTTCTATTCATATATTAATGTGATGGGTTGTTGTCAAAATTGAATCTTAGTTAGAAATTTTTTCCCATTTTACAGATTAAGGGACATTTTTTTGGACATTTTTTGAGTGCATGTCAAGTGCATACCCGTGAGCATAAGAGCATATGCGTAACCCATCTTCCGAAGGCCATAAATTTTTCTCCCAAACTCAAAATGAATCCATTTTTTTTGCGTTGGAAAGGTATTGAAGTTAAATATGCAATGAAAACATAAAATTGGGATTTATACTTACATAAATTATAGGTTTTTCTGTTAGTTTAGGTTTAAAACTGGTGAGTCATTTTCTAACATGTCTAATGTTTTGATGAATGTTGTATTTCCATGCTTCCTCGATTTAGACCAAAGCATGTGTATGATCTTCTCTTGAACCTTTTGGTGATCTTGAGAATCAAAAACAACTTTGATCTATATCTTTTTAACATTGGGATTAAAATTGGAAATTTGATTATTCATTTTGCTTAAGGGAATGAACCTTTTACAAAGCATTTTTCAATGGTCCTTTGATTTGAAGTTTTCCATTTCTATATAGTTGGGATAAAGTTTTTGTATGCTCTTCTCTTGCACCTTAGGGTGATCTTGAGAATCAAAAGTAACTTTAGTCTTCATTTTATAACATTTGGTAAATTAGAAACTTCATCTTTCACTTTTGGTTTAAGGGAATGAACCTTTTACAAAGCATTTTTCAATGGTCCTTTGATTTGAAGTTTTCCATTTCTATATAGTTGGGATAAAGTTTGTGTATGCTCTTCTCTTGCACCTTAGGGTGATCTTGAGAATCGTTCCAGAATAGAGTTACTTCTATCCTTTCATTCTCTTAAGAAACAGATAGGGGTTACGGTTAGGAGGAATACCTGTTGAGTGTTGGGAAGGTATGTGCATACCGTAGAGAGATCAGACCGATTGTGAAGAACTCCTTTTTGTCTGGGAAGGACTACCTGTAAATAAGAATGCAAGACCACCAGATTTTAGTTAGACAATAAGTGAGGGAACTGCCTTGGGCCCAAGAAATATTAGACTTCCTTTCGAAGGTGGTCAGTTCCCTTTTTAATACAAATTGATGCAAATGATAATAAAGAAGCTATTGCAAACTCACGATTTAGGTATCTCGTTACTAAAAGCAATAGAGACTAAATTACCAACAATAGAATGTCATGTTGTTTGTTTGGTCACTGGTTATTGATATGTTCCGATCAAGTTACAGGGATAGACCAGGCTGGACACGAGATTGTTTTGAGGTGAATAGGTGAAAGGTTGGTTTTGGTATAAGTCATAGTGACCGATGCCGGTCACTGGATAACCGATCGCGGTTACAAAACCGGTACCGGTAGGGAATAACCGATATCGGTAGGGGCAGTGATTTAGGGATTTTTAAATGGAGGTTGGTGTAAGGTGGTTATGAGGTTTGGAAGGTTGGTAGATGGTTGAGGGGAGTAGTAGGGTGATAGAGAAGACTCAGAGAGTGAGAGAGCTGTCTTTGGGGTAATATAGAGATGGATGACCGAAGGTTAGGTGTAGGTTGTTGCCGGGTAGTAGATCCAGGAGTGAGCTTATAATCCCTATGAATTAAAAGTTCACAAAGTAGTGTCTAGAAGCATACAAGGTGATAAAAGAGACTACTTACTAGTTTCTGATGTGGATGCAGGTCCAAAGAATGCAGTGGCAAAGGCAAGGCCCAGTTGGGATGATCCAGCAATCGGAAGTGATCTGATGAAGCTATCCTCCAACTCTCCCAAGGTTTGGATGAGTGTGACAATGCTCTAGTTGCTCAGTTCCAGTTTTGGGCTCGATGCTCCTCTTTGCAAACTCTTCTCTCCTTCTCACTTGTCTCTCCTTGCAAATGGATTCAGATCCCTTCATTTTGGTTGGGGGAGGTCATTTACAGGGAACCGATGGCAGTTACCTAACCGACGCCGGCCGCGTAGGGACCGATGTCGGTTAGGTCAAAGTTGGCTATTTTTAGTAAAATAGCCAACTTTCCCTCCTTTTCTCCCGAGGGGTCAGTTGTGGGCTTGGTCAAGTCATTATTAGGTTCGTTTTGATGCGGGTGAGGGGTGATGAGTCATGGGTGTGGGTCTGGACCAAGTCATAGGTCTTAATTAGGTTAGTTTAGGGTTAGGGCTAGGTCATAGTGAGGTGGCGAGGTGAGGTGGCAGGGTTGGAGATGTGGATTTATTAATTATAAGGTAATTAATAAATAATTCAGTGTGTAAGGTTTTAGGTGGTGAGGTAGGGTTAGGTTGCGGGATGAGATACGGGGTACAGGGTGTCGTAAGACCCAAATTTGGTGTCTACATTTGCCCCTTGTTGTCGTGTAGCTTGTCTTGTAAAGCTGCACTGACAATAATAAAAAGTGGTTGCCCCAGTTAAGGGTATAGGTAATCCCCCTCAAATCTATCACAGATTGAGGCGACATGAAATCAGGGATAGGGTTGATAAAGGGTAAATGATGATGAGATGCTGGTAAGATGGTGGGGTAAGTTCAAGGAAGCTGACGCACGTTAAAATGCAGTAGTGCGACCAGGGTACATGTTTTGAAGAGCAAACAAGCAATTCATAGGCAAAGGTCGATAGTTTATCCAAACAAGGCTGATATAATCCTGGTATCCAAGGCATAGGAAGTAGCTCCAGGGGATATAACGGGTAAGGTACCGGAATGTTTAGGCATGTTCGGCAGTACCAAATGGTTGGTTTGGTTGAAATAAACGTCACGGTCTTGGTCTAGGCAAAGCTGGTCGGCTGAACAAGTCAAGTATCCTAGTCGTGCTAAAACACGAACAGGTGAGCTCGATTGAACAAACAGGTACATGATGGGTGGAGAGAATTTTTGATTTGTGGGCCTCGGTCGAGGTACTTAATTGGTGCGGCTGTGGGTCGGGCCGATTGGTTGGTTGCGGCCTTGGGTCGGGCCAAGTGATTGGTTGTGGCCTTGGGTCGGGCCGGTTGGTTTGTTGCGGCCTTGGGTCGGGCCGATTGGTTTGTTGTGGCCTTGGGTCGGGCCGATTGGTTGGTTGCAGCCTTGGGTCGGGCCGATTGGTTGGTTGGGTCGGCCGATTGGTTTGTTGCGGCCTTGGGTCAGGCCGATTGGTTGGTTGCGGCCTTGGGTCGGGCCAATTGATTGGTTACGGCCTTGATTGGTTACGGCCTTGGGTTGGGCCGATGAATTCAAAATAAGGCTATTTAGCAAAGCCGGGGGTAGGCGATGTGGTGAGAAATGGAGATTGGTGGATAAGGGCAGGAATTAGGTTAAACTAAGCCTGTAACCGATATCGGTTATGGGTGATCGATATCGGTCAGATGACCGATATCGGTCACCTAGGGCGCGCTCTAACCGATATCGGTTAGAGGGCAAAAACCTATAAAAAGAAAAAATACGGCATGTCATTTTCACTTTGTGAAATTGAGTGCCAACTTTTTCTTGTTTGAGTTTTTGAAGTGAGTGGGTTGTGTGTTTGGGCTGAGTTGGCACTAGTTGAGTGGGGGAGTGAGTTATTGGTAGGCCCCAGAGATCAGGAGGTAGAGTTTGATTGGTTGAGGACCCTGCTGAGGAGATTTGGAGCTATGGCACAGCCTGGAGGAGCAGGAGGTGGGAGGTGCTGGAGGAGCTGGACCACCACCACCTATCCCACCATGATGACGTGTAGTCGTACCGGTAGGCTCTGAACCCCTATTTGTGTGAAGTTGATGAATTTAGCTAGGATGTGGGTTTTGGGGTAGGAATCCAAAATTTGATAAAATAATGAATAAATGAAGGTAAATCATAAAATGGAGTGGGTAGATATGTTAGGTAGGCCAAAACGGCAGGGTGGGTAAGTTTTTAGGCAATTGTGCTGGGTAGATGGGTAGAAATAGGAAAAAAGGGGATTTGGGGGCCGTTTTTGGTCCGGCCCCGAAATCCCACAGTGACCGATGTCGGTCACTAGGCGACCGGCATCGGTCACAGCGTAAGTTGTGTAGATTAGTGGGTATAGAGACCGGCGTCGGTCATGTGTCGACCGACGTCGGTGCATAAAAGTCAGACATAGACTGTTGGTGGGGGACCGATGGCGGTCGAGGGTGACCGGTACCAGTCACCATGGGTAGGAGGTAAGGTTGTGAAATTTGTTGTGTTGGTTTGTTGTAGGCGGGTAGGATAGATTTTTGGGGTGAAGGGGGAGAAGGTAGAGTTGCTAGGAAAGGTTATTGGGGTGGGGGGTAATCGGGTGGTTGGGGGCCGGTTCGGGTAGGATAGGTTATGGGTTGTGTATGAATTAGGAGGGGTTAAATTGGTTGAGGTATGGTTAGAGGGCGAGAGTAGAGTGGGTGGAGTATGAGTGGGGTGGTTGGTAGGGTGTGGGATAGGTAAAGGGGATATTGTAGATTTTTGTTGGGTGGGGTTATTGATGTTGAGGGAGATGAGGTGTTTTAGGTTTGATTGGAGTGGGTAGGATATTTAAAGAAGGACCATAAGAGTGAGAGGAATTTATAGATGTATAGGGTAAGATAGGTGGGTGTAGATGTGCTTATAGAGTCGGGTTGTGATTGGGTGGGTGAGTGAGTATAGAGGGTTAAGGTAGTTGTTTTGTAAAGGGTAGGCCTGATGGAGTGGGTTGTTTTTGCAGGCACGCCAGTAGCTGACGATGCGAGATCAGATGCCGCCTCTACTGGGGTGGATGCGGCCACATGTGACCGCAGCGCAGTGGGCAGTTATGCGGGAGGTTGGACTCGGCGGAGTCCAGAGGTATAGGGCTGTGGATAGGGACCACAGCCTGATGGTTGCCCTCATCGAGAGATGGGATCCGGCAACCAATGCCTTTCATCTCCCTACTGGAGAGATGACAGTCACCTTAGAGGATGTGTATCGCATCCTGAGACTGCCGATCATCGGTGAGGAGGTGTTCCAGGTGGATGCTGAGACAGTGATGGATAGCATCCTACAGGTATTCGGGGATGCAGCCCCATTGATTACGTATCATAGTGCGAGCATCTGCTACGGCGATATGTATCACGCGCATCGACAGGAGACACGGCTTGCCATGCTGATGATGATCGGTATCACCTGCTTCGCCCTCCCTGACTCAGAGGGAGGCCGCTTCCCACGGGCTCTGATGGGAGTGTTACATGAGATGGTGGAGGAGCACACCTGCTATGCATGGGCACCAGTGTATCTGGTGCAGCTATACAGAGAGCTCTGGGGCTATCGCCGTATGAGGTGATTCGGTATATGTTCGACATTCTTGTTACACTGCTGGGCCTACGAGCATATCATGTGTTTACGACCAGTAGGGTTGCCCCAGTAGCCAGGGCCACAGGTAGTTTATAGATATGGGTTTCAGAGGTGGTTGGGGGTCGTGGGTCAGCCACGAGCAGTTATCGCAGGGCGGGATGTCACTTATTACAGACATATGCTAGAGGGCCTGACTGCCTTAGATATTATATGGAGGCCATACAGAGGCCATCAGCCCCATGGAGGAGCCCGAGCACAGCTGCGTTGGATCCAGTATATCTTCTGGATATCTGGACGGAGACCCGGGGAGTACGAGAGGATCCCTCTAGAGAGGGTACGACGACAGCTGGGATTACAGCAGGATGAGCCACCTCCCTTCCCACAGTATCAGAGGGAGGATGTAGAGGCACCACTACCTGTACCACAGCCATTTGACCCAGTCTGGGTAGCAGAGAGACCGGCCGATGATACGGTGGACGACGCCGGAGTTACAGGTTCATTTTTGGTTTGGTGGGCAGGGCAGAGGGCAGCCATGAGAGCACAGCCAGATTTGGCGGCTGTTATAGCGGAGAGGGACCGTCTCTTGGGTCAGGTGCAGTTATTACAGGGGCAGCTTGCTGCTGCACAGGCACAGATCAGAGTGTTACAGGGGCAGTTGGCCCAGGCACAGGGACAGGTACAGGGACAGGCACAGGCACAGGCACAGGCACAGCCTCAGGTCCAGATCCCTGTTCAGGCACAGGCACAGGTCCCTGTTCAGGCTCCGATGGCAGCTCCACCACCACCACAGGTACAGGCTCAGGGTCAGGGTGTACAGGCAGGGCAGGGCCCACTTCTATTAGGAGCCGGGGGACCAGCCCCACCAGCCATGGTGGCACGGGCCCGATACATGGAGGTGAGAGTGGAGGCCCGTTATTATCAGGATGTACTAGATGGTACCGGTGCCGATTATCAGCCATATGCGGCTCACAGAGCCGAGACTTCCCAGAGTCACAGGTCACAGGGGGCCGCAGCCACAGCTGGTGGGTCAGTGACAGGTAGGAGGTGAGATCTGAGACCGGGGCCAGCTGAGGGACGAGCCGAGGGAGGGGGAGAGAGCTGAGTCATACCAGGAGCGGAGATGTTTTTGGATAGTTGATTTTTTTTATAGAGACACCGGTCTGCGAACCGAGTGTGCATATAGAGGCCTGCGTGCCCACATAGGATTTATGTATTCATTTTTGTTGTATATACCGGCCTGCGAGCCGAGTACATTTTGTATAGTTGATACCGGCCTGCGAGCCGAGTATATTTTTGACATGAGAGACCGGCCTGCGAGCCGAGTCGAGATTTTGACAGAGACAGCGGCCTGCGTGCCGAATTTGTATTTTTTGGATTATAGAGGCCCCATGCAGGGCAATTTGTATATTTTGACATTGATTTGAGGATATATATAGATGATGAGTTTGATCCACATGGTGTGTATAATGTTTGATTTGATACATATATTATAATGTTTCATTTGTTTTGTTGATGATTTTGGAAGTTGAGGTATATAGATGACGTTGATGATGTTTGGATTATATGCATATGTGTTGAAATGTTGATGGTATTATGATGATGGATATTGATAATGATGTCGTTATGCAGGGAAAAGAGGCGGGCGCCGCCAAAATTTTGCAAAAAACAAAGAAAAGGCCTAGGTATAAGCAAAAGGAGACAGTTTGACCGATATCGGTTAGATAACCGATGTCGGTCACTATGTGACCGATACCGGTTAGGTAACCGACATCGGTTATGTTAAAACGAGCTTTTCTAAAAATAGAAAAGCTTGGGAGGCAATTTTAGATTCTTATTTTTAGAGTCATGCAACATGTTAAATACGAGGATGCGAGGCTGTTGTCATCCATACAGGGTAGTTGCATGGGAGAATTGAGTGATAAGGAGGAAAGAGACAGGTAAAGTGATCATAGGCTTGGATTAAGAAGGTGTAAAGGCAAGTTATAGTGAAGAGTCTGGTGAACATGGCTGAACAAGGAGAAGCATCCAGTGGGCAGAGAGGAGAGAGAAGACAGGTTCCACCTCAAGCTGCTGCATCCCAAGAGGTATAAGTTTTGGTTGGAATAAGATTTTGCATGCTTATAAATAGGATGTGGTAAGATAAGTGGGTAAAAAGGTGATAGGCAAGGGTTTGGGATGGGATGAGTGTTATAGGGTAGGTAATCAGGTGTTTAAGATATGTTTGTAGGTACAAAGAGGGGTAAACCAGTGAATAAGATATCATAGGTGGTGTTTTTGAGCAGGATGGATATTATGAACAGTGACCGATATCGGTTTAGGCCTAACCGGTATCGGTTAGGTAACCGATATCGGTTACTGTGTAAAGTTGCAGCTTCTGATAAAAAACACTTGGGGATTCATTTGCTACTTGTTGTTCATTGGTTTGATGTGTGCAGGCAGAGGCAAGGTTGATGATGAATGATAGGGTACCAGCGCTGTTGTCACGGGTCCGAGCGGATGTAACACCAGCGGAGTGGGCATTAATAAACCATGTGGGGTTAAGTGAAATCCGCTATTATTCATGAATCACATGCAATCATGCTATGTTGCAGGCACTGATTGAGAGATGGAATCCAGAAAAGAATACCTTCCAGCTGCCAACAGGGGAAATGACAGTGACGTTAGAAGATGTGTTTCAAATTTTGAGACTTCCAATTACAGGAAGACCAGTGTATCAGGCAGGGCCCAACGTGGCGCGGGCAGCGATAACGGTAGTATTTGGTCCAGCCGCATGAGATTTGACACAGCGAGGCATGACATTTACTTATGGTATAATGTTTGTGGCACACCCTGAGGCAACAAGGTTGGCCGTGGTATTAATGATAGCGGTGGGGTATTATGCATTACCTAGAGTGGACGGGGGAAGATTTCCAAAATCATTGATGTGTATTATTCGTGAGATGATAGAAGGTAGCGTTACTTTCGCATGGGCACCCGCATATCTGGCGGAGCTATACAGGGGTTTATGGGCATGCAGGTGAAATCACAGGACTACACTGGATTGTGCATACTTATTACATTGTTGGGCCTATGAGCACATTGTGTGTGTGCGACCAATAGGCCGACCAATCCAGGCAGGAGAGACAGGAGTGCAGAGGTTGGGATTCAGGCGATGGGTCCAGACAGAGCAAGAGGCAAGAGCCGAGATTGTGACAGATAATGTCGAGTATTATAGGTAGAAGTTGGAGACGATGACGATTGCAGATATCCGTTGGAGGCCTTACGGGAACTACATGGTGACGGTGAACATAGCCGAGGATTTGAGGGGTGTAGAGCGAGTGAGGTGGATCGCAGGACACAGGCCAGGAGAGTACGAGAGGATTCCTCTAGATCGCGTGCGACGACAATTTGGATTTGTTCAGGATATACCCATGGATCATAGACCATACAGAAGGATCGACGCCGAGGCACCATTCTCACCTCCACGGCCAACTCTTCCAGAAGGACCAGAAGAGATAGCAGCCGATCGCAGGGTAATGGATGCAGGAGTGACAGAGTCTTATAGATTATGGTGGGCAGCAGAGCTGCGAAGTACACACGAGAGGGCTGATCATCCCGACATAGTTGTGATTACCACGGAGAGAGACCACCTACAGGGTTTAGTTCACCAGCTTCAAACACAGGTGAACGAGACCACGGGATTGTTAGAGGCTTCGCAGTCTCGAGTGGAGAGACTAGAGGCAAGAGTCCTCCACGCGAGAGGGTAGATTCGTATGTTACAGGAGAGATTGGTGGATCAGTGGGAGGAACCAATAGCAGTGGTACCTTTGAGTATGGAGAGGCTAGGTGAGCGGCGTCGACGATCACCATCACTACCTGGTTCGGGACGAGGCGCGGGGGTCTAAGTGAGTTTCATACATAGGGGTAGAAGAATAAATAAATATTCCGACCTGGCCGTCGATGATAGAGAAGATGTATTTGTTTAACATCTAAATAAAATGGAATATGTATGTTGATTTGAGTTTGTGATAATTATAAGAATATTTGTGTTTTGAATGTTTGGATTCATAAAGGATCAAGGTGAGTGTTATCAATAAAAATACGTGAAAATATTTATATTTTTAAAGAAAACACAACACATGATAGGTTATGGTAGGGGATGGTCGAGCTAACCTTGGGAGACCCCATGTCTCCTAAGTGCTGCCTACATAGCCCATTGCACAAAGCAAGGAGGGGCCTCAGACCGATGTAGTTCTCCCTTAGGACCAGGGAGAGGTGAATTCAGGCAATTTGGTTGTGGTTAGGCAATTTGTTGGTTGGTAAAAGTTTGATGTTGGTAGAGTAATGTTGTTGGTGTTGGTGTGGGTATAGGTGAAGTGAGGGTTAACTTACCCAAGCATAGGAAACCATGTCCTAATTAAGGTCAACACACAATCCTAGATTCGGGTAAAAGAGGCAAAAGTGTCCCATAGTTGGAAAGAGCTAAACAAACCACGTATTATCGTAGGATGAGCTTGAATCCCTAGGTACCTTGCATAGGCGAGAAGTCGATAGGTGAAAAGAGTTGTATAATCACAATATATCGGATATACGCATGTCCCTTGAGTTTTGTTATTGTGAAGAATGGTGAGGAGAGGTGGATGGTATACCTGGGGCAGAGAACTTGTTATAAGGTGATTATTCTGATGGAAGAGAACCAAACCAAAATAGACAAGTCCATGACTCAAAAGTACTTTTGAATACTGCTTTGATTTTTCTGGATATAGACTGATCGATGTGGGAAGTCTATATGGGATATGCATTTTTTTGTTCTTGAGGTCTTCACGAAGCTGATCAATGCGAGAAGCTTCTGATAGAGGCTGACTTTGTATAGCTGTCCTTCGAGGGAACAGTCTACTTATAGTAGCAGACGCGGCATTGCACATAGCTGTCCTTCGAGGGAGCAGTCTAGTTATAGTAGCAGATGCGGCTTTGCACATAGCTGTCCTTCGAGGGAGCAGTCTAGTTTATAGCTTAGAGGTCTAGATGTCTGTTTGGCATGAAGCATCTAGTTTTGCAGGAAGTTTGACTCAAGAATATCCCAGAATTGTATAATTGAGAACTTGTTATTTTGATACTTTTAAGTCATGGACCAGACTAAAAAGGAGAAGGCCTCTTTAAGAGGAGGTGATGATCAAACCACGTGGGTTTGATTTTACTTTGAGATGCATGAAAAAAAGGTGTATGAGGTGGTAAATGAGCTCAAGGGACGAGCGCAAGGTGGATAAGGAGTGATGTAACACTAAATTCAATAGTAGAATGGTCAGAGATGCAAGGCATTAAGGGGTTCAGGCTCAGGTTTACCATTAAGCGAAGCTAAACGATAAGTACCTGATCCGTAAGTGTGAGTGATAATGTAAGGCCCAATCCAATTAGGAGAAAATTTTCCACGTTTGCTCTTTTCTAGTTTGGTTACATGTTGATTCTCTTTGAGGACAAGATCACCAATTTTAAAGGTACGCTCATGAATTCACTTATCATAAGCACGCTTGATGCACTTTTGATAAATTTGAAGGTGGTCAAGAGCGGTAAGATGACGCTCGTCAAGAAGCTCCAATTGGGCTAACCGCTCTTGGCGGAAGTCATCATTGGTGAGAATATCCTGGAGAGATATTCTGAGGGAAGGGATTTGTATTTCGAGAGGCAAGACAGCCTCGGTACCATACACCAGAGAGAATGGTGTGGCATTAGTGGAAGTACGAATGCTGGTACGATAAGCCCAAAGGGCAAAGGGGATGTGATCATGCCAATTTTGACCAGAATCATTAACGACTTTCATGAGAATTTTGGTTAAGGTTTTGTTAGAAGATTCAGGTTGACCATTTACTTGTGGATAGTAGGGTGACGAGAAGCTAAGTTTGATACCAAAGTTGTCACAAAGGGCTCGTAACAACTTATTTTTGAAAGATTTGCCATTATCGGTTATCAAGCGATGAGGAACACCAAAACGGAAAATAATGTGATGATTGATGAATTCAACAATTTTCTCCTTTTTGGTTGAAATGAGTGGAACGGCCTCCACCCATTTAGTGTAATATTCGGTTGCCATGATGATCCAACGGTGACGTTGTGAAGAAGGTGGATGAATCTCACCAATAAGGTCCAAACCCCATTGTGAGAAAGGCCAAAGATCTCGTGCGACCTGTAGCGGATGGCTGGGAGTATGTTGAAGGTTGGCATGCTGTTGACACATAACACAATGCTTAACATATTCACAGCAGTCTTTATTAAGAGTAGGCCAATAATATCCTAGGCGAAGGATCCGCTTGGCCATGGCAAAGCCACTAAAGTGCCCACCACAAATTCCATCATGGACTTGTTGGATGGTATGAGTGACTTCAGCGCTGGTTAGACATCGAAGGAGGATACCATCGAAGCCACATTTATAGAGGAGTCCCCCCATGATGACATAATGAGAAACACCTTTAAGAAAAGTGCGTTTTCCATTACTACTAAGGTCAGGTGGGAGAACAGAGGTTGTAAGGTAGTCGCGAAATTGGTGATACCAGGTATCCTGCGAGTCAGCAGATGCATTATTTACCATACAAACATCCGGGACTAAGTAAGATGGGGCAAAGAGTTGTTGGACCAAGACAAATATGTCAGAGTCAGTTGGTGATGTAGGAATTTGTGAGGCCAAGCAAGCCATAGTATCCATAAATTTATTAGTTGAGCGTGGAACGGTTTGGATAGTATAATGGGTAAATAAGGTCAAAAGTGAATCTACGTAACATTTGTACTTTTGAAGTTCCTCATTTTTACATTGGTAGATGCCAGTGACTTGATTTACTACCAATTGAGAGTCACCAAAAATGTTAATAGACTTCACACCTAAGTGTAACGCAACGTGGAGACCCAGAACAAGGGCCTCGTATTCCGCTGTATTGTTAGTGCAGGGGAAATCGAGCCTGAATGAAAGAGGCATAGGTTCACCTTCAAGAGGAATGAGAACAATGCCCACCCCTCCACCGTGCTGGCATTTAGATCCATCGAAGAAGAGAGTCATCAGATAAGATGCATCACTGAGCGAAAGAGTTGCGATGAGTTCATCAGGGAAAGTAAAATTGGTAAATTGTTCCCCAGGTAAAGGGGCTTCCGTGAGTTGGTCTGCGATAGTTTGTCCTTTGACTGATTTCTGGTGTACGAACTCAAGGTCGAGGTTGGCGAGGAGCATAAGCCATCGGGCGATGCGTTGGTTTAGATGAGGTTTGGCATACATATAATGTATGGGGTCAGCGTTGGTGATGACAAAAGTTTTGTGATTCAGGAGGTAATGTCAGAGTTTGGTGGCCACGAATGATAGGGCTAGGCACAACTTTTCGACGTGTGTATACCTAGTTTCGTAATCCACAAGAGTACGGCTTATGTAATAAACTACTTGTTCTCGATGCTCGGAGTCACGATGTGCGAGCATGGCTCCTACAACATGGTCGGTGGCAGAAAGGTAAAGGTAGAAAGGGCGATCGTCCTGAGGTGGGATAAGCACGGGTGGCTGCAAGAGATAAGTTTTAAGAGCCTCAAAGGCTTTGTGGCACTCCTCGCTCCATTGAAAGACAATGTCCTTTTTAAGGAGATGATGGAAAGGTTGACATCGATCCGAGAGTTGTGAGATGAAACGACGGATAGATTGGAGTTTTCCCTGCAAACTACGCAATTGTTTTAGGTTAGTGGGTGGGGGCATTTCTAAAATAGCTTTGACTTTAGCGGGGTCGACCTCAATGCCACATAAAGAGATGATAAATCTGAGTTTTCCCAAAAGGACGCCAAAGACACATTTCTTTGGCTGAAGATGAACACAGTATTGTAACAGGTGATCGAAAATAATGGTTAAAACATCGAGATGTTCACTGCGATGTTTGGATTTTCCAAGAAGATCATCGACATAATCCTCAAGGATAGTGTGCATAATGTCATGAAAAATGTAAGTCATAGCCCACTGATAGGTCACACCAGCATTCTTAAGGCCAAATGGCATGACACGATAGCAGAAGGTCCCCCAGGGGGTAATGAAGGTGGTTTTATGTTGATCGGCCGGGGCTACTAAAATTTGATTATATCCTGAGAAACCATCCATGAGAGAAAGCATCTCATGGCCCACAGTGAGATCGACAAGTTGATCAATACTAGGTAGGGGGAATTCATCCTTTGGGAAATTGAGGTTAATATCCCAGAAATCCGTACATATCCGAAGTCCCCCTGTTGCTTTAGTGACAGGTACAACATTAGAAATCCATTGCGGATAGTCAATAGGTAAGATGAAAGAAACAGAAAGGAGTCGTTGAAGCTCTTCTTTAACCAAGAGAGCAATGCATGGATGCATTTTTCTCAGCTTCTGTTTAACTGGTTTGGAGTCTGGTTTCAGAGTGATGTTATGGACAGCAATGTCAGGATCGATTCCTGGCATGTCGGCGTAGGACCAAGCGAAAGCTTGATTGCGGGCACGGAGAAAGGTAGTGAAGGTGGCTTGTTCTGATGCGTCGAGAGATTGTCTGATCTTTACAATGTGAGGATCATCCTCCATGTGGATGTTGATTTCTATAGTTGACTCATTCAACATGGTTTGGGTTTCAGATGGTAAGTTGCATTGAATATAAGAGTCATCCGCACCAAGGTAGGTGAGGATGGAGTCATCATCTTAGCACTCCACAACATTAATCGAAGGAAGGTCTTCTTTGATCATGTCTGGATACAAAAGGGGGAGAGAAGATGGGTCCTCACCATCGCATTGATAAGTGAGAGGACCTAGGAAGATAGCATTCACGAAAAAAAAAGTTAGGAGGGATAGATTCTGGGTCTATCGACTCCGTGGGTGAAGATGGTAAAATGGGTGATGATTGTTCGGAATGGGTGACTTCGTCATCTTCCTGGATACAATTGACACGAGGTTTCTTCAGTGTAGGTGGTTCAGAAAACCCAAGACCACTACGATCTTTGTGTTTGTGTGTTGTCATGGGAATAACCGTATGTCGTCCTTGCTCATAAAGACCGAAACCAAAACCTTTCCAAGCACAGCGCGTCAGGAAGGTGAGGGTGAAATGACGGTTGGTTAGATATTGAAAATCTGATTGGAAGGGAACCACACCAAGGGGAGGTTCGGGGGTGACAGAGGATGCGTCAACACCCCCATACGTTAGGTTGGTGTGGCAATTAGGTGGTCCGTAGGAGATCACCTCCCCCACACGACGGTCGTAGGTAGGATGCACCTGTAACTGTCCATACTCTTGTGGGGTATGGAAGGTGCTAACGTTGTATAGGTGGTACTCCCCCAGCGTAAGGCGTTGAAAAACACCTACCAAGGGATCCGAGGTTGGGATGTTGTCCATGGGAAAGGAAGAAGTATTTGCGTCGGTGGTTTCATTGGTCGAAGGTGTGGGTGTGGCTAAGGTGGATGGTTGAGGCGTGGTTGAAGTAGATGGTTGGGTTGGATCAATGGGTGTCTTGACTGGTACAAGCACATCATTAGGGTGGTATAACATATTGTAGGTTTTGAAGGGGGAAGCGTCAGCTGTGACGGTGTATGACTTCCCTTCATACTCGAATTTGATGCATCTATGTAAGGTGGAGGGAACACATCCCATAGCCCGGATCCAAGGGTGGCCTAACAACATGTTGTATTGGAATTCTCCCTCAAGGACATAGAAGAGTTCGGGTAAGGTACATGGCCCTACACGAATGTTAAGGATCACGGTGCCTAGGGTAGAAGTAATAGCATCGTTGAATGAACATAACATGGTGGGGTTGGAACACATGTAGCTAGGAGGGATATTCATCTGTTAGAAGGCTTTGGAAGAGACGATGTTTAGGCTAGCGCCCCCATTGATCATAACATGACGTACCCAAATTTTTCGGATGTAAGCTGAGATGAAAAGAGTGGGGTCAGGATCTTCTGCACCAAAGATGACAATTTCTTCTTCGGAAAAACTGACAGCAGCGGCTTGCTGTATAGGGACAGAGGTGGTTGTGGAGGTAGGTTGTTTGGTGAGAGAAGCAACGTGGTTGGGTGTGAAGATGGAGGCGACGGGAAAGGTTTTGTTAGGTAGGACCTCTATCCCTTGAAGGATCTCAATTAGAGCTTGTCGATGCGATTCAGATGTTTGAATGAGATCATAGAGTGTCATTTTTACAGGAGATTGGTGAAGTTGTTTGATCATAGTGCGATGGGAAACTCCATCAGAGACTGGATAGGCTAGGTCCACGAATAACCACTTTAGGTGGTGGTGTGATCGGGATGGCGGAAGGAGAAAGAGAGGCCACAGGTGTGCTCTCTTTAGCTTTTCCATTGTTTTTCTGACCTCGAGTAGCAATGCTAATCATGTTGATCTCATGAATGCAAGATGAGGAAGATGACAGGGATAAGTCATTGTTCTCGAGAGGTGGGGTTGCAATGATGATAGATTTTGGTGAGGTGGGGATATGTGGTATAGGAGATTTTGGTAAGTTGTCGTCCTAATATTTTCTATCCGAGATAGGTGACTGGCGAAGGATGGATTTCAAAGCTTTGCATCCTTCTACATTGTGTCCTGGTGTGCGGTGGTAGGCACAGATTTTAGATTCATCATAACCTATAGGTCGAGGTTTAGATGGATCATAGGGTCTGAGTGGGGGTAGGGAAATGGTCGCATCCCCTACCAGCATATCAAGGATCTTGGCGTAAGATCCTTTGAGTGGGTCAAATGAAGATGAGGCTATTGATTGAGTGGGTGAGATTATTGATTGTTTTGGTAATGGTTGGGTACGAGTGGTTCATATGGGTGGTGGTTTAGGTAAGGGATTTTGATGATTGGGTTTAACTAGGCATGGCTTCTTCTGCGCAGAAGTCATGTTTAGCTGGTTAGATGATGAGGCCACAGATGACGTGGTGGCAGGAAACAACCACGGGGAAAGAGGAGCGGTGGAAAACAAGTCCTTTGATGATCGAGTTTGCTTAGGGTTGGTAGGTAGGCAAGATACTTGGGGCGACAGTGTTGAGATACCTGTGGATTTCTGTATGGGTGCAGAAGGTTTTGGTTGTGTTAAAGAAGACATGGGAGGCATGGTGTATTGAGGCAAGGTGGAGGGGTGAGGCCCCAATATAGAAGGTAGGTGTGACGGCGAGGGTTGAAGCCATGCCTGCTGTACTGGTGTGATCGGGGGCGAGGGTTTTAGTTGTGGTGGAGGCATAGATTGGACTCGAGGAGATTGGGTCTGTCTCCTAGGTGGATTGACGACTTTATTTTTGGATAAGTCTAACCGTTTAGGTGGGTGCGTCAGGCTGGGTATTGGTGAAGTCCCAAGCATAGGGGAAGGTTTGGTTAGGTTGATAGAGGTGGATGAGGTATTCGGTGGAGATGAGGGGGGTGGAGGTGAGGACATAGGCATTTTGAGCTTTTGTAAAAACTTTGGGTATATGGTAGAGGTGTCTGGATTAGTCATTTGCATTTGAGTAGAGCATGGTGTTCTCAAACGTTCCCATAAGAGTCGTCTATCTTCTGGGGGATGACAATCTTCACGTATGGACAGGAATTTTGATATGGAAGAGAAGTGGGTTGTGATTCCAGTCCACTGGGGGTGTGATACAGGGGGCGAATGAGGCGCTGTATCAATGGGTGTTAAGGGGTCAACCGGTCACTGGAAAGATTTAGGCGATGAAGAACTGATAGGGAGGAGGGCATGTTCTAGAGGATCTGTCATGATTAAGGAATTTGGTGATGTAGGCTCGAGGGGTTTCTCTTCTAAGGATGATAGAAAAAGTGGTGATCCTTCTTCTTTTGCAGCAAGAGTGGTGGAAGGAGATGTTTGGGAAATAGATAAGTTGGATAACATCCGCTCACAGTCTTGCAGGGATGTGGTGTAAGAAGGCTCTTCTGTGAGAAGAGAACTCTGGGCGGTTGGTTCCTTTATGGGTAAAGGAATAGCGGGGCTGTCCTCTTGTCCTGATGAAGGAGAAGGGGGCGAGGACTCTTGCGTCGGTGAAGAGGCTCGATTCAGAATTTCTTCGATGGAAGCCCTTGGTTGGGAGTTGAAAACCGCATGGATCTCATGCACACTCTTCTCCTCGGCTAAGGTTTCTTGGTTTGTGTTACTATTAGATGAATGGTTTGGAAATGGTTTGTTGAAGATTTTTAAATTTTGATTAGCAGGGGCATTAGGATTATCGAGGGTTATATCCCCTGCATCAACCATTTCCTGCACTATGTTTTTCAACATCTTGCAGTTTTCATGGCTGTGTCCCTTCACGCGATGGAAGTTACAGAAGTCATTTTCTTTATACCAAGAAGGTATAGCGTGGGTGGAATCAAACCTGGAGTGAGGTTTAATAGGAGGCAAGGTGATAGCTCCTGCTTTAAGCAATTTTTCCAAGATCACATCATAAGTTTCTCCCAAGGGAGTGTACTTGATGGGCTCGGCTTTATACTTATAGGTGGATTTCGGCTGGGTATAAGACGGTGCTTGAGATTTGACCATTACCGCGTGTACAGCTCCTTTTGATTTCGAAGTAGCTGATGCATGAGAGTTGGTGGTGTTGGGTTTGTTAGTGGAGTCTTGGGTTTGGAAATTTGAGTTTTTGTTGCGCAACTTCAATTTCTCCTCCTCTAAGGCCCGAATCTCTAGTTTCTGAGCCATAGTAAAGGCCTCATCAAAGGTGCGGAAAGTTTGAATTTGGAGGGTGGGAGAAATGTGTTTAGCGTAGGCCCACGTAAAGAGTTCAATGAGCTCGGCCTGAGGTAAGGCATAAGTAAGTTGGTTGATGAGGCCCCGCCATCGTCCAACGAAATCTGCGATAGATTCGTCTTCAAATTGTCGGATGGCATAGAGATCGGTAATGGATACTTTCTTGGCAATATTGATGGAGAAATGATCCAAGAAAGATTGGGCTAACTGGTTAAAGGAGAAGATTGAGTGCTGGGCTAAAGCACTGTACCACTCCAAGGCAGGTCCTGATAAGGACATGGGGAAGGTATGGAGTAGTAAGGCATCGTCATGAGCAATCAGATAGCAAGCATGTCTAAATGATCACAAGTGTTGTTGAGGGTCCTCCTTACTATTAAAGCGAGTAAATTTTGGTAATTCCCATTGAGGAGGATATGTATGAAGGGGGACAGAAGAATGAATAGGCTCCCGACAAACTTGCTCGTATGTCAGGGTGTTACGGCTTCCTGAAACAGAAGCCTCAAGATTTTGCATCTTGTCCATCATTTGTTTGATTAAATCATTGGTTGGGTTAGATGATGGTGTTGTCATCGTAAACGGAGGAGGATTGGGCCAAGAGCCGCTACTAGACAATGGTGGGGCTAAATGTTGATAAGGTATCGATGATGAATGTGTTGGGGTGGCCGAATAAGGGTGTCCTATATAAGATGTTGAGGCCACCGGATGCGTTTGCGGAAATGAAAAGGTGGGCGGAGCCTGAGAGGGAAAGCTCGTGTGGATAGGTGGTAGAGAACAAGTTATGAAAGAGGCAATTTACGAGAGGGATGAGGTAGGGGCAGTGGACGGTAGTGATATGTGGGGCCCCAGATTAACCAAAGGAAAGCCAATTGGTGCAGTATGGACCATCGAATCCACTGAGCTGGGAGACGGGGCTAAGGATGAAGACAATGAGGTGGAGTTATTAGGTGGGGAAGGAGCTAAGTGAGCGGCTATACTAATAGGCATACCCAAGAGGAGCTGACCGTCAGGGTGTACGGTCAGGGGTATGAGACAAATAATACTGTACGGCGCCAAGATTAGCATCCAAAAATTTAGCAAAATCTAGATCTCTGACAGAGATCTTGGGAAAAGCATTGGTGTCCGTAGGATTCCCCATAGGATGCGAAGGGGGTGACTCAGGAAAAGACACAGAACAAGCATGTGAAACCATGGCTGCGGCTTGTTTCTGGGTGATAACAACCATGGACAAGAGGATACAACAGAGAATTAGTCAATCAGGAACAGAAAACGCAACAAAATGTTGGAATTGGTAGGTTACTGGTTTGTCAGGAACTGTAAAACACAGTAACCGATATCGGTCTGGTAACTGATGTCGGTCAGACTGTAACCGGCGTCGGTCGGGTAACTGATGTCAGTAGAATAGGACCGGTGCCGGTCACTGTGAAGGCAAAGAGAGAATGTAAGAGGCTGCTGGTTTGGGGAGAACAAGGCTTAGTATACCCACCAAACTGTCTGAAGTGATAACTGAGACAGGGTATAACAGAGAAACAGAACTGAAAGAAAAACAGAAAACAAGCAAGATGCACAAGCAAATCAAGAGACTAACCCTAGGATTAGTTTTAATCACTTTTGGGCTTATGCCTTAGATGCAAGATGATGTCATTCCTAAACAAAAGACCTAAGGGAGATGTCAAGTTTGTTTTGGCTTGTAAGGCTACCTCAATCGGGCAGAGGAATACCGTGGAAAGGGGGGATGTTTGAGATGTTGTGTAGATTATGATGTGATTTGGTATGTGTTGTGCAGTGAGAGTAAGATTAATTTCTTGTCAATACCATGGATATTACCCCCACGTGTATGACCTGTTACTTAATCTACGTTCACTAGAATAAAAAACAACAAGCAAGAATGTGATGCACGTGTTTTAAACCCAAATCGAAAATGATATTCGATGAAGAAAAGAAAGAGAAGAGGTCAAGAAGATGACTTTCACTAATGCAAAGATGCGAAAAGACAAATTCTTTTACCAAAATGACAAAATATTTTGTGAATATTTAGAAGAAAGAAACGACAAGTGTGCTCCCTATATGAAAACAAGCAAGAAAGAAAGAAACCCGAATAGGGTCCCACCGGGCGTGCCAAAATGTTTCACACAGAATTTTAGTTCCAGAATAGAGTTGCTTCTATCCTTTCATTCTCTTGAGAAACAGATAAGGGGTTAGGGTTAGGAGGAATACCTGTAGAGTGTTGGGAAGGTGTGCGTATACCGTAGAGAGATCAGACCGATTGTGAAGAACTCCTTTTTGTCTGGGAAGGACTACCTGTAAATAAGAATGCAAGACCACCAGATTTTAGTTAGACAATAAGTGAGGGAACTGCCTTGGGCCCAGGAAATATTAGACTTCCTTTCGAAGGTGGTCAGTTCCCTTTTTAATACAAATTGATGCAAATGATAATAAAGAAGCTATTGCGAACTCACAATTTAGGTATCTCGTTACTAAAAGCAATAGAGACTAAACTACCAACAATAGAATGTCATGTTGTTTGTTTGGTCACTGGTTATTGATATGTTCAGATCAAGTTACAGGGATAGACCAGGCTGGACATGAGATTGTTTTGAGGTGAATAGGTGAAAGGTTGGTTTTGGTATAAGTCACAGTGAACGATGCCGGTCACTGGATAACCGATCGTGGTTACAAAACCGGTACCGGTAGGGAATAACCGATATCGGTAGGGGCAGTGATTTAGGGATTTTTAAATGGAGGTTGGTGTAAGGTGGTTATGAGGTTTGGAAGGTTGGTAGATGGTTGAGGGGAGTAGTAGGGTGATAGAGAAGACTCAGAGAGTGAGAGAGCTGTCTTTGGGGTAATATAGAGATGGATGACCGAAGGTTAGGTGCAGGTTGTTGCCGGGTAGTAGATCCAGGAGTGAGCTTATAATCCCTATGAATTAAAAGTTCACAAAGTAGTGTCTAGAAGCATACAAGGTGATAAGAGAGACTACTTACTAGTTTCTGATGTGGATGCAGGTCCAAAGAATGCAGTGGCAAAGGAAAGGCCTAGTTGGGATGATCCAGCAATCGGAAGTGATCTGATGAAGCTATCCTCCAACTCTCCCAAGGTTTGGATGAGTGTGACAATGCTCTAGTTACTCAGTTCCAGTTTTGGGCTCGATGCTCCTCTTTGCAAACTCTTCTCTCCTTCTCACTTGTCTCTCCCTTGCAAATGGATTCGGATCCCTTCATTTTGGTTGGGGGAGGTCATTTACAGGGAAACGATGGCAGTTACCTAACCGACATCGGCCGCGTAGGGACCGATGTCGGTTAGGTCAAAGTTGGTTATTTTTAGTAAAATAGCCAACTTTCCCTCCTTTTCTCGTAAGGGGTCAATTGTGGGCTTAGTCAAGTCATTATTAGGTTTGTTTTGATGCGGGTGAGGGGTGATGAGTCATGGGTGTGGGTCTGGACCAAGTCATAGGTCTTAATTAGGTTAGTTTAGGGTTAGGGCTAGGTCATAGTGAGGTGGCGAGGTGAGGTGGCAGGGTTGGAGATGTGGATTTATTAATTATAAGGTAATTACTAAATAATTCAGTGTGTAAGGTTTTAGGTGGTGAGGTATGGTTAGGTTGCAGGACGAGATACAGGGTACAAGGTGTCGTAAGACCCAAATTTGGTGTCTACAGTCCCTCTCAACTCAATTGGAACATAACCCCTTTGGCATAACGCCTTAAGCTACAACAATGGGGGTGGTTCCAGGAACCCCAAAGTAGTCCATGCAAGAGGGAACCTTGTGGATGAAACAGGAAGTGCTCCGCACTACCTACTTGACTAGTGATTCCTTTGTGAGATAGTGTTACAAGTTTGTCCCTATGTGGTGACCCTTTTGAAGTACACGATGGATGCATTTAGTTGCCCACTGTGCTTGAAGGGGGAAAAGTAAAGCCGAGATACTCCCAAACTAGTCAGTGTGACTTTTTGGGTAAATCATCCTCACTCGTGGATAATATTTGTAGCACCTAGGACGAGAGAACCACCTAGGAAATATACTTTGGCCAGGAGCCCACTTTGACCATTCTAAAACAGTGTTGAGTTGTGAACAATTTTTTATTGCGAAACATGTGATGCGTTACTTTCACTTAGTTTTTACTTGCCTTAGGGTGAGGTGAAACTCTGCCGAAGTGAGGCTAACATTTTTCATTCCATTTTTGATTTACTTCCTTCACATTCTTTTGACACTTTGTTGATCAAAAGAAGGGTGACTACCTTTGTGTTACCAATTCGGTTGTTTCTGCCACTTTTTTGTCTGTTTACGCCCATCCATGTTTGCGGCTGGGTAAGTTAAACATCTAAAGTGTGCGGAGGTGTATTTCATATCATTTGGTAGCCTTTGTGATCTTGATACCCACGTCAAGATCATCATCATAGTTAGGCATGGTTCATCATTTGATTCTCCCTTTGACATGTTACCTTGTTTGCATTATCTCATTACAATTAAGATACTTATGTCTTGTTTCTTGTAAACTTGATCTAAGTATCTATATTGTACGTGTTACGCTGCACACATTCTTAACACATCCTCAGTATACTTTGACTTTTTTAGTTTGGCTTCAAACATTACCTAAAATCTTGAAAGAGTGTTAGGTTACCATTTGTTTGCGTCGTTTATCATACCACTTTGACATCTAATATCTTCACTTTCTTCTTGGAAAGCTTTATTAACGTGTTCATATTTGGTGTGGTTACGTGGCATTACATTTGTAATCCTAATTGGCACTTTTTCATTTAGGATATGTTGGTTGTAATAAACTTTTGTCATTCATGGTATCCTTTGATTGGGAGATCACATCTGACCCTTTGTTAATATTTATGCCTTTTCATTTCCTTGAACTAAATATTGACATCTGTGTTGATCATCTTTGCATCGGATTATCACTTTCACATGCATTTTTATGTGGTGTATTTCCTTGTTGATTGGCTTTGTGTTTCACACTTGCATGATTGTTCCTTGTGATTATTCATTCAGAAAAATTTATTTTCTAGGACAATCCTTTTTGATCTCATCGATATTGTGTCATCACGATGTCTATTTTCCTTAGACCTTCTTCAGAAAATCACGCATGCATCTCCATACTTACGAAATGTCTAGTTGGTTGTCATTATGCTTGCCCAAATCGACATGTCACTTCTTCCCTTTGAAGGAGTTCCATCACACTATCTAGATCTAGACATTTGTGCTTAAAAACAGTGCCAAAAATGACTAACTATCATGCACAGGTTCCTCACATTTACAAACAATACAGAACCTAGGTTTAGGTGTTCAAATCAAAAGATTCCCATCACAACTAAACCTCATTTGGTTCTTCGTGCTAGAGAGCCCATACGCGTAACTCATTCCCCACCTTCATCTCATAGTTGGTGGTATGATTTAGACACTTCTGATCCAAATTATTATTCGAGTTCCCCCCACTCTTCTTCTAATTCTAATCCAAACATTTCCTCTTCTTCTGAGGATTCCAATCCAAACATTTCTCTGATCTTCTGATGATTCCTAAATCCAAACTACTATTCAGATTCATCTAATTCTTCTTAAGTCACTCCTAAGACCTCATCTACTCATAGTGACCTCTTCATCTCATTTAATATGAATTACATTGAGTGGTCCTCCCTTTCTTCGTAAGACCCCTTTTATCAGTCGCCTCAATGACGTCTTCTTCCTTTGAAGACGACTCATGCACTCCAAATCCCTCCAATCAAACAGTATCTAATACAATTCTTGAATCACATGTCCTCTCTTTCTTCACAGGACCCTTGTTATTATTCATCCAAATGTCAATTCTTGAATCATGGTCCTCCCCTTCTTCACAGGACCTTCTTCATCAATCACCCCCAATAAGTCTTCCTTCTTTGAAGATTCATGTGACTCAAATTCCTTCATTTCAAATGTCTGAATTGACACATGTGTCATAATCTATAGACTTTGGACTTAATCCTACTATTTTACATGATATACCATCGTATAGGTAGGTCCACACCACCTTCTTCTACTCCTGAGACATCTAGCTACACAATCCTTCTTCGTCTCCACATTGAACATATTCTTCTATCAATCATCATCAAACATCTTCTAATCTTCCACACCAATTGGACCTATTTCTTCCAATCAACCCCTGGTGGTCGATCAAAAACCTCATACTGATTGATTTCTTTCAGAATGAAGAAACAATCAGACATTTATATGGGCATGAAGATATTCCTTTAGAGATTACAAACAAGGATTCTCTTTAGACTTTGATGCATCTCACATATTGTGGGAAAAGGTTGATTCCTTTTATCAAGAAATAGAGGAAGAGCCTCAAGTCATACAACTTGACCCTCCTCTTATTCTTCCATCTTCACATTCTTCATTATATGATGAAACTCCTTGGTCTTGCATTGATCCATGGCCTATTTTCTCATCACCAATCACTCTTATCTATCATAATTCCTCAATCAAAATCTCTTTGGGGTCAATGCCAAGTAGCCCTTCATCTTCATCTATTCTGTGGGCCACCTTCTAGTATCCCTCTCATATCTACTTTTGGGTCACCTTTGAGTAGCCCATTATCTTCTATTCTTGGGGCATGTCCATTAGTAGCCCCTTATCTTCTATGTATGGGTCACATCCTCGGTAGTCCATCATCTTCTATTCTTGGGCCACATCCTAGTAGCCCCATTGTATCTTACTTCCATCTATGGGTCACGTCCTAGTAGCCCTTATTCTTCTATTCTTGGGCCACACCCTAGTAGCCCTTCATCTTCTATTCTATGGGTTACATGTCCTAGTAGCCCTTCTTCTTCTATTCTTAGGGCCACATCCTAGTAGCCCTTCGTCTTCTATTTAGTGGCTCACCTCCTGGTAGCCCATCATCTTCAATTCTTGGACCATATCCTTTTCATCCATCACATCATTCTTCTATCAATGATTGTGACAAGCCCACCATCATCTATTATTCCTATCATCAATCATAAATGTTCTCTTTTCTTCTCCTTCTCGAGATCAGAAAAGTCACAAGTCATCAGCTTATAAGAAACCCAAACAGGTTCTTAATCAAGCTCAGATCAAAACTTCCAAAGAGCTCTAAATCTCCCAACAAATCAAATGATCTTAAAATTCTAAATCAAGCTGCGATTCAAGAATGCACACCAACACGTAACCATCAAGTATGGCACCAAGTGCATAAACCTCTAGATAGGGAACTCAATCTCCCACATATGAAATCCATGTTTTAGGATAAATCACAGTCATTTGTTGAGTGTGAACTCACCACGATCATTGAGATTGGGGATAACATGACTCTTGATAAACAAACATGCTTAGTCTCCCTTATCAAGGAAGTCACAAACATTCTTGTTGGATCTTATCACACAAGTGACTTTGTTAGTCCCAACCTCCAAAACTATCAAAAATCTAAAAATAAAAAACAATTCAAAAATACAAAAAATTGAGAAAACAAAAGCAAAAAAATCAAAGGTACAAAGATCAAACATTACAATCAGGTATTGTGTACACATGGATGTTTCTTTCTTCCCTTTATTTCATATTCATCTACAAGTCTTCCTACCATTTTCATCCCTTCGATGATATTTTGGTTAGCTTATTCACACACATTTTGTGACATTTATCTCTATGGTATCTGTTTGACCTTGGTCTTTTATCACCTTGGTAAATTAAAGAACGACTGACCTCTTAGAGATCCTATCACATTCAAACATCTAATAAACTTGTTGCGAAGAAATTTTGGACATATTTGTTGACACTAGCCAATGTCATCATCATAATCACTTCCACCTCCTTCCATCAAGCCATCAGTGGTTCTTAACCCCTTGTCAAACAAGAGAGCTGAAATAAGTTTTCAGAAAGTAAAAGAATCAAAATCAATCAAAAATCAAAAGCAAAAGCTACAAAGCAAAAGAAAATTGATATATTACTCTCTCTTGGGGTATTTCTAATAATCTCTATCGGGGCTATGGGCACTTGACTGGTAGTAGAGAAATTTTGCGATTAGAATCAAATACATCTCCGTCAAGGCTATGGACACCTAGCTGGCAGCGGAGAAATGTATGGCTATCCTTCCACCATCCATTCACAAAATCACTTTTCAAAATAAATCATTCCTACACATTGGCTAGGGTGTCTTCACTTGTTTTCTATTAAATATTCCCTTCAAGAGGTAATTAATTTCTACATGCACACATTGGATCTCTATGAGTAAAATAGGATTAGTATGTTACCAAGTGTATTTTTTGGACCTTTTTCAGACTCTTGCTTTAGTCCATAAGTCTCAAGATTTGTGCCTTTGGCTAATCACTTCTTCATCAAGCAAGGCTTCTAAAAACATTTGCATCATTCACATAGTTTTTCTACTTCATCCAGAACATCCATGTTTATAAGTTTTCCTTTTTTCCATGTTTTTGGATCCTTTGTCCCCTTTCAAAAAACAATCACCTCCTTCCTTTCTATCATGTGTTTCATTGGCTAGCTTACGCTAATCATTGGGGCATCCTTGCTTCTTCCCAACACTTCATTGGTTTAAAATCATCATGATAGAACCTACCCATATTGCCTTGATCCCCCACTCATACATTAGCTCTTGAAGAGTTTTCCTTTGAATACTCCCACTAAAAAAATTGGGAAATTTTCGCATCTTCACTTTCTTTCGCATACGCATGGCATTCTTCCCTTGTACATCCCACCTATTTTTGGAGGCATCCACACTTCTTTTTCTTCCTGTACATAGCTTCAGAAAAATTTCAAAAAGCACAAAAACATTCAAATATGTTTCAAGATGTCCAACAACTCAAAATGTCTTACCGTATAAATCATCCTACAAAAGTCACTCCATTGGTTCTCACCTTTTCATGTGTTTTTGACTCACCAGATCATCTTGGGACCATCCAACAAAAGCTAATAACATGCTGCTTACCTCACAGTCTGATACTCTAGGGCACTATCAGTTTCCGGTAGTACTATTTCGTCGTGACATTGCTTTTCCATTGGACCCAAGTGTCCTCCATCATTTCCCTTGCATGTAAAGTTCCCTTCTTGGGGCATCAAGCACTAACCCTTGTCATTTATCAAAACAGGAAGGGATTACAGCTTCATAATGAAAATCATTACAGGTGTAACTGTCTCAGAAGCGTTGTTGGTTTCTCCCTAAGTGTGGTATATGATTGTACTTATTTGCAGGAAATTTGGCAAGAATGAGTTTGTTTACAAATTATTTGGGCCAAAATTTTAAGTCACACTTAGGAAGAATTTCCCCGCGCCCATGTCCTTTAATCCTTCTATGCCAAGACAAGTCTGAAGTGGCGGGGTACACATTTCAAAACTCAAAGGACATCCTAAAATAGCTTCATCAAAGGGAAATTTCTTCCCTTTCTAAAAGGTAGAGAAGTCCTCCCATGGGTGAGTTATGGGGCGAGGGCCTTAGGTTAGGAAAATTTTTCCCAAAAATCAAGTTGCGGGACAAGGAAAATTTTCCCAAGTTTCCCAAAGGTTTGGAAGCCCTAAATCTTCAGAGAAATATCTTTCGGCATCCTTAATCGAGCTCGGCTAAAACGTTCTTTAATCAATGGAAAGATGATGACGAGCCCACAGAGAAAGATGATTTTTTGGTCCCAGCCAATCAGAGGGTGACACGTGTTCATGGAGTTGTGGGCCCATGGAGGTTTTTGAGAATTTTGCACTTTTGCCGAAAAGAGTTATGGAGAGTCAATGGCCAAAAAAAGGGGCAGAATCTCGATTTAGCATTTTCAACAACCATTTTGCCCTATTTTTGGTTGTCGCATTTTCACTCAGATGGGCATATCACTCTCGATTCAGCAGTCGTCCTGCTCGCAAAATTCATCGAATTTCAACCGTTGGAAAGGATTTGACACCCTCCACACCATGGAACCTTAAATTTTGAATTTTTCTGGGGTCTGAACAAGAAAAGTCTCTGGGCATGGGAAAAAAACACATAATGACATTTCAACCACCAAATTTAATGCGGTATGGACACCCATTTTTCTTTGGTCAAATACCTTGGAAAATGGATTTGCAAGGTGCCCTTGACTTTTAGGGATGCAATTAATGCATGTGGTCAGTGTTTTGATTTCAATCCATTTTCCCCCTTTTCTCTTTCTCCTGGGCTCACCCATGCAATTGTAAAAAGCCAGATTTGGCTCATTTTACAAGTTGTTCATCTTTTTGGCTAGAGCCCTCCCTTCTTTTCTTCTCCAGGGTTGAAAATGGAGCAGTCGAACCTCCTCCTATGCTCTGTAATGGCATTTTTTGTGCCTCTTTACCATTAAAATGATGTTCTGTGCAAACTTCTGGAGCAATAAAAAACGTGTTTTGTGATGCATCTGTCCATCCTTTGCATCGTTTTTGCTTGTTTTCTTCTTGCCTCTCTTCATTGCAAGGTATTTGTGCATGTTTTAATACTCATTACAGGTTTGGAGCTGTGTTCATGGAGTTTTGGGACATTTTCTGTGTGAAATCTATCCTTGGGCCTGTGATGCATCTGTCCATCCTTCCCATTGCTCACATCTCTTTGTTCCATGGCAGTTCTGATAGATGTTCAACATTCTCCTTCTCTGGTGTATCACCGTTTTAGTGTAGGCTTTTGATTTTTTTCCCTTTTCTCTCTCTCTCTCTGTCTCCTTGGCATGGTTAGATTAGGTTTAGATTAGCTTGCCTGCACTGGAATAGCTTGTGGCAGGTAGTTTAGGAATAGGAACCAGCCTTCTCTGGAGATTCCTTTCTCATTTTTGCAAGTCCCACACTTGGAGAAAGGATTCCATGTTGTGCAATCACACTGGATGCTAGTATGATCAAACTAGAAATCTGATCAACATCCAGGGGTGCTGTGATTTTGCACTAACAGTTTTGGCACACCCGGTGGGACCTTAGAGGTCTTCCACTTCATCTTTTGCAGGTTGGTGTGTTCCTGTGAAGATTTCAGCCTTTGGAGGCACTTGCAAACACATCTGGCGACTCCATCTGATCAGCAACCCATTTCTGAAGTTGCAGACCTTTTTCCATTCCATCCATTTCCATCCATCTTTCTTTCCATCTCTTTCATTCTTTTCCATTCCATGAAGTTGTGCAATCATGACTTCATTTCCATCATGGAATTCACATTTTCAACAACAACAGCAATGTTTCCCACCTCCAACATGTTTTTTAAATCCTCCAAATCAGCATTTTGAACAAATTCAAAATCAGCATGCATACCCATATGAGCAGCAATGCCAAAATCAGTTTGGCTATGGAGCTTTCCAAGAGCAAGAGTATGCATATAATGAAGACAATCAGATGCAAGATGCTGGTCTGTTGGAGAAAATCCAAAAGATGGAGGTAAAGATGGTGCAGTCCAGAGCAACAAGCTCAAATGAGAGCTTTCAGAATTGGTTGCAGGACTCCTTGTCCATGGGGAGGCCCTTTTCCAAAAAACTTCAGCCCTCAGGAGAAGCTGGACTTCATGATGAAGATGATGCCCCATCTTGCACAATGGACAGCAGAAATAGAGGCCTATACACTTGTTGTTGAACAACCTTGTCAATGGGTAAGTTCTACACCATCATCTTGTTTTCTCTTTCCCATTACTCAAGCAGCATCATCTCATTTGGAATTGCAAATTCTAAACTCCCCATCTGCTGTCCCAAATGTTGATCCCATGTCTCCACCTCTCAGTCTTCCACCACACCTCAATTCTTCTTTCCTTTTTCCTTCCAAACAGTCATCCCCTCCACAAGAGCTAAAAGAAATACGCTCTCCCCCAAAGAAACAAGAGGTTTCACCTCCTCTACCACCACAAAAAATTTCCAAATCAATTGAGTTACAACCCATCCCTCCTCTTGCATTCCCAATTCCATGTGGGGAAGAAGAAATTGCAAAAATCGGCCATGAAGGACAGCAAGAAGAGGAGCCCAACAGAAAAGAAATGACAGACAACTTGAGGGTTTGGGCTGCCAAATTTGGGATGACAAAGATCCCCTTGATGGTTAAACCTACAGAAGAGGCTAAGGTTGAACAAATGGTGGTTAAGACTGATTTTGTGGCAGCAGAAGAAGAGAAAAAAGAAGAAGCAGATCAGCAGTCAGTTTTCTCAGAAAGTAGTGTCCATGTTGGCACTCTATTTGAAGGGAATGCTGATTCAATTCAAGTTGCACAATCAGCCATAGAGGAAGAAAGCTCAGAAGAAGATCTTGCAGTCCCAACTTGTCCTCTAGAGCAGCAGATTGAAGAGTTTGACTTGACAAACTTCATGCTAGAGGAAGAGTTCTATCAAGAGCAGGATTGTCTTCAAGTAGTAGAGAAAGGAGAAGCTGCTCCAGATCCAAAAGAAGAGGAGCACATTCTAGTTGTGGAGGAGAAAATTGCAGATCCAAGGGCTTTGAGCACAAAGCAGGCTACAGGAGAACCTTCAGTTCTTCTTTCTACTTCACCTCTCTCAAGTTCTAGTACTGAAGAGGAGTTTGATCTCTCAAACTCAATGTTGGAGGGTGAAAGAAACCATGGTGGTCAAGTTACAGATCAAGAAGACACCATGGAGGAAGTGGAGCATTTGCAGCAGGACAGCCATGAGGCAGTTTATCTGTCAGATTTGGAGGACTGTTTTGATGGAGAAGAGCCGGTTGAGTTTCCACCATTCTCTCTTTCATCATCCACATTCCAAACACTTGAGTCTGCTGTCATGAAGGAGAACATTCATTTGCAGTAGCCTGCATCTTATAGCAGCTCTTTGGAACCAAGATTGGAAGATTTTAATCTTTCATGTTCTTCATTGGAGGAAGAGAAAGGGCACAAAGATTCTACCATTGCTTCCACACCATCCATTCAAGAAGGTCTACAAGAAGACTCCATTTTTGGAGTTGAAAATCAGAGCTATGGGCATATCAAATGGACCATACCTTGCCCAATCAGGTATTTGGCTTTATTGGAGCCAAAGGAGAAGTCACAACCAGTCATGCTTGCTTCTGAGCATGAGGGTGAGCTACAAAGTACCAAGGATCAGCTGTCATACCTCTTCAATCCAAATGCAGAGCAACTAAAAGAGGTATTGAATTTGCCTTCAGCTGATACCTTGATGATTTGGGTGGAAGACCAACTTCTTGTTGATTTTCCATCCATCCAATCAGCCATGTTCAATGCCAAATCAATTGCATGGCTGCCACTTTTGAGAAAGGGAAGCTATTTCTCACAACCAGTTGCAGGGTTTGTTTAGCTTGCCTTTGCTTCCAGTTAGAGTAGAGTAGGTAGGTTTGCTTTTAGCAGAAGAAGTGCTTGTGCACACTCTGCATGTTCCATTTGGAGCATGTATGATTTTCAGTTCTGTACATAGTTTTTATGGTGCTGGTTTTGCTCTTGCACAGTCCATTTCAGTGGCATTTTGGTGAGAACGACTCCATTTCAGTGGGTTTCCAAGTGGCTCAGAGAGGAGGTTTTCAAAGTTCAGATCAGTTTCCAGGTTATAACTCATGACTCCATGCCCAATGGATGCTTCAGGCAACTGGTAACTTCATCCAGCAGGCAGATGACCCCGCTGAGTCACCAAATTGTTATCCAAAATTCACCCCCCAGGGTAATTTTGATAACATGCATCAGATTATTCAGTCCCGAGCAAGTAGATTGATTCAAGGCCCAAAATCATGTTTTTCGGGGTCCCCCTCGGCCTTTTTCTAACTCTCCCATCCAAGAAGGAATCCCAACAGGTTGATAAAATGGAAGAAATGCAAAAAATAAGGTTGCAAGACTGTGTTAAGGCATTTCAGGTCTGAAGGGTTCGGGTCGTACTGAGGTTCGTTGTACCAAGCTTGGGGCCAAAAAATGAAGAAAATCAGCTAAGTCCTAGTCCAGGTGGTCTGCGGGACAGTTGGGACGTCGGGACGCGTGGGACGCGAAAAGCTGAATCGGCCGAAAGAGGGAAAAAATTGCCTAAGTCTTGTTTCGCGCGGTCTGGGACATCCGGGCCAAAAGTACGCGCGGGACGCGGATCGGCCGGTTTGGCGCAAGTCAGTCCATTTCGGGCGGTTCGGAGATATTTGTCCCAGACGGTCTGGGACATCCAGGCCAAAAGTACGCGGAGGACACGAACCGGCCGATTCGGCCAAAATAGGAGACTTTCGTCTGGGACAGTTTGGGACATCCGGGCCAAAAGTACGCGAGGGACGTGAAAAGCCGAAAGAGCCGCCAACGAATGGAATCTCACCACGTGTCTTCACCTCAAACAGGAACAAGGAAGCCCGAATCGGGTGGTTTGGAGATATTTTTCCCAGACAGTTTGGGACAGCCGGGCCAAAGGTACGTGAGGGAGGGGGACGCGAAAAGCTGAAAGAGCCGCCAACGAATGGAATCTCGCCACGTGTCTTCATCTCAAACGGAACAAGGAAGCCCGAATCGGCCGAAGGAGATTTTCAAAAACATCCAAAGGCCAAAGGTACAAAAGGGAAATGGGACAGGAAAAGGTCCCGATGGCCAAAAAGAGCCAAGGAGGCCCTTGAGTGAATCAGAGCGTGCCACGTGTCAGAAATGGGAAAATTTTCCCAAAGTGTTTGGCGAAGGTAAAAATGCGCCCCTCAGGCCCGAACCAATAAAATAGTGCCACGTGTCCAAGTGGAAAGAAATTAAAGGGCCCAAAAGGAATTTTCAAAGGATGAACCCGCAGATGAATCAGAGCCTGACACGTGTCATCCAAGTGGCAGAGCGCGGGAAAAATTCAAATATTTTCCCGCCGATCCGTTTTGGCCTGTTTTTGCCCTAAATCTTCAAATCGCCATATCTTTCGATCCAGAGCTCAGATTTTCACGTTCTTTATATCAATGGAAAGCTGGTGAAATTCTCTACATGATTCTAGGGTCAATCTTGCATTTTGGTTTAGTTTGGAGAGAGAAAATCAAGAAACATCTCTGGCGCGTGGTAATGGCCAGAACTGACGTTTCAACAACCAGTTTTAATGCAAAATGGGTCGCATTCTTCTCCAGCATGGTCAAAAATGTCAGGGCATGGGTCTGTAAGGATGCCCATGCTATTTTAATGCATCTTCATTCAATGAGGAATGGCTCCCATGTTTTTTCACATGTTTTCTCTCTCCTGGGCTCGACCCATGCATTGTAAAAAGCTAGATTTGGCTCATTTTTTAAAAAGGTTGTTCATCTTTTCAGCTCTGCCCTCCCTTCTTTTCTTCTCCAGGGTTGAAAATGGAGTTTGAACCTCCTCCCCTTCTCTGTAATGGCATTTTTTCCTTTTACCATTAAAATGATGTTCTGTGCAAACTTCTGAAGCAACAAAAACGTGTTTCGTGATGCATCTGTCCATCCTTGCTCGTTCTTTGCTTGTCTTTCTTCTTGCCTCTCTTCATTGAAAGTATTTGTGCATGTTTTAATACTCATTACAGGTTTGGAGCTATGTTCATGGAGTTTTGGGACATTTTCTGTGTGAAATCTATCCTTGGGCCTGTGATGCATCTGTCCATCCTTCCCATTGCTCACCTCTCCTTGTTCCATGGCAGTTTTGATAGATGTTCAACATTTTCCTTCTCTGGTGTATCACCGTTTTAGTGTAGGCTCTGTTTTTCCCTTTTCTCTCTCTCTCTCTGTCTCCTTGGCATGGTTAGATTAGGATTAGATTAGCTTGCCTGCACTGGAATAGCTTGTGGCAGGTAGTTTAGGAATAGGAACCAGCCTTCTCTGGAGATTCCTTTCTCATTTTTGCAAGTCCCACACTTGGAGAAAGGATTCCATGTTGTGCAATCACACTGGATGCTAGTATGATCAAACTAGAAATCTGCTCAACATCCAGGGGTGCTGTGATTCTGCACTAACAGAGAATTAAAAAACACCAACCTTTGGAAATGTGACATGTCACCATCTAGGACCTCCATGTGGCATGTTGTGAGTGTGGGCTAGTTAAGGGATTCTGGGTAAACCAGATATGTATTTTCCTTTGTTGTTTTTCACCATCATTAGTTATTGTTTTCTTTGTTATTGTTTATGCCTCCATTTTTTGTTATCCCCTCCTTTGCTTTGAGTTTTTGGCCATTGTTGTTTATTTATTATAGGGTCGATGGGTTTGGAAGATCATCTCACCCAATAATGTTAAATAGGGGAATGATTGTGCATTTTGTAGACGATCAAATGTTTCCCTTTGTAATGTTTTTTTGTTGGTTGTGTAGGATTCACTATGGTTGTATGGTCAGCACTGGTTGGAGGCTAGATGGCTTTGCTCAATCCCTATTTGGTAACCCTTATTGAAGATATAGTTGATTGAAGGAACTGTGGAAATTCTTGCCATATTGTTTGTGCATAGAGTTAGTGCCTCAATTTGCCCCAACTTAGTCAACAATGCCTAGCTTGAAAAACTTTGATTAAAATATCGATTGATTGAGTTTGTATGGTAATTTTTGATAAAAATGCCATGAATGTGCCATTTGGAGAAGGTTACAGTGTCGATGTGGAAAAATAAGGTTTGGGACTCTCCAAATAGGGTCATTATGGGCTCTATTTCCACTTTTTGCTTACTTTGCATGGATCAACTAAATGTATCTTTGGTTTGGGCTAAAAACATAGGACTTGACCCCTATAGATCACCCTTATAGATCTAGCTCGCCTGATATCAACATGTGAATGAACTTGATGTTAAATCACAATTCAACCAATGTGAGGTGGCTTGTCCATGTCCTCTGTTTGATATGGTCAGTGGGTGTATGAACCGATCAATATACCAAATTCTTAGTGAATCAACTCAGTGGTGGATGATATCGGTGCCCAGCTCACCTTCTTTAAACTCTTTGCCAAATAGTGTAGAATGCTCACCAATCCAATGCAATGCAAAACTTAGTGAAGGGATCTTTAGGAATATTAATTGATCACCTCAACCTCCCTCTGTAACTCAGTTCATAGAGATAACTTAGTGAATCTTTGCACACATCTTTGGTGATGGCTTTTTGTAAACCCAACCTTCCCAGTATGGGATTCAACTCTTTCTGCGAGGAGCTTAGATACAACTAGCTCGTTGAATGCCACAATTTTTAACTTGCTAATGCATGTAGAGTATCCTCCAAATCAAGTGATTTTCCTGCTATATTTAGCATGCCACAAGATTTATATGGGAATAAATAAGTCACATGATTTAGTGACAAAAACCCCTTATTTAAGGAAAAAAATTTGATTTTTTTAATGATTGAATTTTTTTTGCTATTGCAAATTAATCTACAATTATGTGCAAAAATTTAGGGGTTTTGAAGCGGGGAATGTGATTTTAAGAGGCTAGGGACAACTATAGTTCCTCCAAGCTCAAACTTGCAATAATGAACCCTCAACTCTCTACAACAAAATCTTCGTAGAGGTTTAGGGAGCCTGTGAAAGGGATTCTAGGCTTAGTTATTATATTGGCTAGACTTAGCAAGACTCTATTATAGAAGGAAGTCGTAATCTATGCCATATCGGCCTTATGTATTATTTTCTCTATAAGTAAAGAGTTCTTGTTTTGTGCATCTTAGCTTTCAATATTTTTTATCTTTCTTCTCTCATTGTTAGTAGTTTTTAGATAAATTTGAAGATCTATTGTGTTATACGCCCTTGGGTTTTCTTTATGTATCTATCATCTGCATATCTTTATGTTTTACACCTTATCGGCCTCTGATAATCTAAGACACTTCTAAAAATAGTATATCATGCTAATACGCTCTTCAAACTATTTTAAGTAGTTTCTGAGGATCCATCTTTGTGTCTTTTAAGATTTGCTTCGGCATATCACCTTATTTAGTTTCACATTTTATTTCAGTTTTCCTCTAGCCTTATCTCAAACCAAGAGAAGATCCATCTTATTTAAAACATGGAGGTTATCTTAAGTTGCACGTCCCACTTCCCTAAGGTATCCCATGACTCTGATGTTTCATCTGCCATAACTATAGAGTTATTTTTGTAATAATACTTGTTTTTGAAGGATCGACCATATTTTGTCACTAGATCCCATGTTCACCTTAGCATTTGATTACAGTGCAACAAAAACTTGAAATAAATTGATTGTATTTTATGGAAGAAAAAAAATCGTGGAAGGTGTCCATGCGATCCCTTTGGTGCACTCAATGAGCATCTATCACCCTGTATTAGGTTCGGCGGAAAATTCGTCAATCTTTAATTGCCGTATCTGTGCTACAGTTTCTCCTGGTCTGATAAATTTACCATTAAGGTGGCAAACACCGTTGAAATTATCAATGAATTTTAATCATATATTTAAAATTCATACATGGTCTCCATGCAGGGTTTGGCACACGGCATAGATTTATTTAAAGAGAAAGAAAGAAGGCCCCCAGACTTTAATCTATCTGTGCAAACCACGTGAATCTCTCAAGAACAATTTGGAACGACAAATCTTTATAGGGAAATGCCCTCAAACGGGAACATATTTATCCACGCTGGAAGAGATCCAAAATCATTCAGAACACGGTCAAACTTAACGTCAAGTCCTAAAAATGCAATAAACTAGAGCGATGGAATTGGTTACCAATAGTTGGAAATTTTAGCTGAAATTACCGTCCTCAAAATGCGCATTTTATCCTTGTAAGCATCCTATGTTGAATGTTGTTGGTCCCAAGGTCTGATTCCAGACATGGAAATGAGAGCCAAGATTTTTTGCTATAAAAGAAAATTCCAATCTGGGGGAAAAGAGTTTTGAGGAATCACAGTTATAGAAAAGAAAATAGAATAGCCCATGCCTGCGAAAGGGATTCTAGTCCAAGCGTCCTGCATTGTATCTGTTTGGCCTTACCAAAAATCTGTTATAGAAGGATGTCATAATCTCTCCCATATCGATCTTGGAGTATTTCTTTCTCTATGAACTAAAGAGTTTGGCTTCCTCTGCGGTGGATCCGACCTTTTCTCCCACATATTTGGCCGTCTTTCTTCTATTTCCTGCTCCCTAGCTTCACCGCCTGCATTTGAAGATGTGATCGTTGCATATTATATGCTCTTGGGTTTTATTTATGTATACAGAAATCATCTGCGTATAGTTGATGTTTTACAGAATTCTTAGAAAATCTGAGTTACCTCTCCATATACTTCTAAAAATAGTAGATCATGGAAGGAATACACTCTTCGAACTATTTTAAGTAGTTTCCTAGGAATCCATCTCTATGTCTTTTAAGATCAGGTTTCGACATATCACCTTGGGCACACCCAGAAGGGGCCGTAGTTTTGCTGATTAAGGCTGCCATCAATTGAACACTTTAGTTATTATGCAATCAAGTTTCTCATAGACGAAGATACAGCTTCTTTAGGAAGTGATGATTCGAAGATTTCATTCTTCGTCTGGTTCATAAATGCAAAATATGTTAAGAGTGATGGAGGATAGGAAAGAAGTGACTCGTGACAAGTCACGCCTTGCAAAGGTGTATGCATCAAATGAATTTCCAAATAGCACACCTGGTGGCAGATGAACATTTACACATCTTGCATAATCCATCGTCGAAAATCTACTTTATGTTTGAGAAATACTAAGTTTGTTCTTCTCCATTTTACATTAGATGAATGCAAACGTGTTTTATCAAAATGAGGATTTGGAAGGAAGATATTTTGGGGTGTTTTAATACTTACGGTATGATCTCCACTGAGCAATAGAATTTGATTTTCTGTTAGATTGAGATTCAAGCTTTGGATATTTTGTCATCTCCAAATTAATATAGAATGTATGTGCAAAACTTCCACCAGGTAGGGGTTTTTAAGCGGGGAACTGAACCCTTTTAGAGGATATTTAAAAAGGTATGGCCCATCCTCCAAGCTCAAACTTTTTTGTAATGGAGGCTCAACTCTGCTACAATGAAAAATTGATGTCGTGATGAGTTCTATTTGAGTCATATTATAACTTCACCAATAAATCATAGGAGCAACCTTTGACACTTTTTGATTTTTTCAATTTTATAATATTCAAAACGAATGTAAATATAGAAACCCTTGATTATAATAAAATGAAGTATGTGCATTGTCCCTCATACCAAATAATGAACGTCAAGTAATATCTATAGAAAGTGCTTCGAATACGATTAACTATATAGAAATATGGTAGAACTTGATAACTAAAGTAATATCCAATCAAACTAATTATAATTTAAAAACATCCGGGAAGCAATAAACTAATACCCAATATAATGTATTCCCCAAAAAACTAGGTAAGTGAGCAACTAATCTTGAGAGCTATTGGTATGTGATTAGTTAATTACTATAATTTAATTAGTGTAATTTTACAAGTTTATTAATTATTTGAAATGACATTAGTTAATTATTCCTGATTAATTTAGGTTGACAGTTTTTTATCATTATACAAAAAAGGATTGAGCACTACATTATTACTCTATGGTGTCAAATCACTTTTTTCTTTATAGGTAATAATACTGGTAGCTAAGAGGGGCACCAATATGTTCTAAATAATCTTTTTCCATATTGTAAAATCAATTCACAGTCTCCAACTCTCTACTACCTTAAAGTAGGCATGTGAAGTAGTATAAGTGCCTATTGAATACAATTTCCATTATAATTAGATCCCTTGGAACTTTTTTAAAAATATGATGTCTTATATATATAAAAATACTTCAAATTGTAGGGGGGCATAGGTTACAAAAAGTGAACTCCTTAACGTATTGAATACTTCTTTGCAACCTGTTTAATTTCAATCTACAATATCTTTGGTAGGACCTGTTACTTGCATTTTTTCAACCATTATTGTTTGGTTTAGATTTTAATTTTTTTTAAACCCATAAAACACTTTGGGAGGCATAATCCACAATGAGTAGGGACTTGTTACCAACCATTTAACTAATTCCATGATGCACTCAAAGGTGCGATCCCCCATGAGGTTTAAGTAGTTATGGAAGATGCACTTAAAGAGACATGTCTTACACTAGTAAGGTATATATTTATAATTTCTAAGATACCACTTAACAGACATTGTCTAACTCCTCATGATAAAAACCACCCATGTATAATTTACAATTCTAATGATGACACCTTGTATTGAGACCATATATAACTTTGGTAATGTGCATGTGTGCGCACACACACACATGTGTGTTCTTTATCCTTCCATTGAGAACCTAGGTCACATTAAATTACATAGATATTTAGCATCTCTAAAGTCCATGTTTCAACCCCTTACATGCTCCCTCACACTAGGCATATATAATTTTGATACTTAGACACGATCTTATAGAGGTAGTTAAATAATTTTCCTTGGGAGGATCCCCTTTGTACCATTTTCTACAAAAAAGAAAATGGTTCAATTCGATAATAAAACATACTCATCCCACAACCAATCGTTAGCTGTCTAGTTAAACCAAAGTTAGGGGGTACAAGGTCTAATATGAAGAATCACTAACTCATTGGTATACTGGATCATTGTTGAACTTGCAAGGTGTTATATATGTTTCCCTACAAAACCATAGCCATCCAAACAAAGGTATGATGCTAACTTTTCCTAAAGAATGAGGCTTGCAAACTAGATTCTTAGAAGGATATCTATTAAGATGTGCATTCGATTTCCACCAAATCATATCCATTAGAGTCCTCCAGAAACTACATTTTAAAAAAATTGTAAAATATGTACAACGAATGCAGGGTTGTGTAACTCCTTATTTTCAACATCTCATAAGCACAACTTTCAGCATCTTGACATGATATCCTTTGGATAACTTCCAGGGTGTTTTCAAAGTGCAAAATGCACTATCACTTGATTTTTGGAGCTCAATAAAGTCTCTAAGATCACGAGTTGAGATATGTATGAGACCATGGTATGTATCCAATTCAACACTATTAGAGTATTCCTCTTTATAAAAAATATGTAAGTTCTCCAAGGTCACTTATGTCTTACATCATCGAATAAGCTCACCACTGAATCAGTAAACGCACGACAATCCATGCTTTCTCCTTTTTGCATGTTAAAAATCACTCAATAAGTGACAACATTACAAAAAATAAGACTATGTTATGACAGGAAATTCCTAGGCAATAACTCAAGTCTTGAAAATGTTCTCACCCCCAAGTTAAGGATCAACTCACATTCCAGGACATATCTCATTTCTTTTTATGCATAATGTTCATGTGTTTCTAAGCACAACTTGTGTACTTTATGTCTTGCAATATCTCAAATTAATCACAAAATTTACTCGCACACTTACTTTATAACTTACTCACAAAGAGTGTATTGTACCATGCACTGTATGTTTCACTCGATCTTACGCAGTCTATCATAGCCAAATTGCGCTCATGCTTACATGATCTTGCGCACCACACTGTAGTCTCATGGCCAAATTCTGTTTGCTTACAATCTTGAACCCCAGAACTTACATCATATTCATATAGGATATACGGCCTTGTTGCACCAGCACACCCACTTGACGAGTACTGCATGATGAATGTGGATTTGCATTGCATTGAGCCTTGTTTTTGAGTATGCAAAGAACCCATCAAAATATTAATAAGGAATGGATGAATAAAAATAGAACTTGAGTATCCTAAGGTTGATTCCATTCACAGAATGAGATGATCTTTGTCACTAAGGTAAATTTATGATCATTTCTAGAATGTCACAAGGAGGTAGGATGTATGATATCCATATTTCTAGACTCTAACCTTATGTTCAAATAAATTTGACCATGAAACAAAGTGAAAGATCAACCACCAAGGTAAATGGAAATTATAGAAAGGAATGAAGCAAAAGCTCAAAAAACTACTTTGACTGAGAATAATGTCACAATAAATGATAATGTTAAATAACACTACTGGAAAACCTTCACGGGGTTGCACTTAGTACCAATGTAAGGTATAACACATCCGTTCAACTTAGGGTATAAAATAATACCCCTTAATGTTATTTTTTACCTCTACTTATTCAATGCTGATAATACCCCCTGACTGTTATATTGATTATAATGAAAGATACCCCCTATTTTATCTAAAGTACCTTACCTACCCATTTCATTCACGGATTAAATCCTTCTATTTTTACCCCCTTAATTATTTGTACCCTAATAACATGCAAAAAAAAAAAAGGTCTTTGGGAATCCTGAAGTCAATTCTTATTTTCTTTAAAGGATACACCTTTTTTTGTATAAAGGTGAGTTGGGCCCCTAAAATATTGGCTAAGTACACAAAGGCACATGGGCACAAGGCCTAGGTTGAAGGATGGGTGCAAGGAGAAGGTGTGCAAGGCAAGGTTCTAGGATTGTTTTAGAAGGGCCATGTTGCGCACTGGAAGATAAGGTCTCGGAACTTAGCCATATTTGGCATATCAGGTAGGACACGAGAAAAGCATGGCCTGACTGTGCATGTGGAGTGGATAAGGTGCCAACCTGGTGATAGGTTGGCCTAGGAAGGAATATGCCCTATGATAGAAGTTTCTAGAAGACATCATGGCAAAAAGTGGAGAGCTCAGGCCTGGAGGAACATGCTCCCATGGAGGACCACATTCAGACACTTGGCATTGGATCTAAGGCCGCAGAAGGATGAGTTGGCACTTTGGGATGCCTATATATACAAGCACCTGACAGGAGAAAAGAGATAGATTGGATCATCCATAGAGAGAGATCAATAGAGAGTGGAGCTCTGTAGAAATGCTGCAAGGAACTCTGTATTGGGTTGGGTAGATGAAATATAGGAGAAGGATGTATCAAGGGCTTGGGGTTTAAATTTATTTTTGAGAGCTAAATGATATGGATCCAGTTATGATGCATGACTTCAGTCTTCCATTTCTGTGATTTTCTGTAATGAATCTAATGAATGTAATGAGGTTACCAAGTTAATTGAATATGATCCTTCTTGATTCTGGTGCATACATGATCTTCATAGTTCTGTTTTCATGCATGTTTATAAGATGAATATGAATTCCATTTCCCTTTCTGTTTTGATTCAGTTCTTAAATTCTATTAAAGTATCTCTGTCTGTAATGACTGCAATGATCTAGAGCCATTCTGAGCTCTATGACATTCACATGTTTCATTCCCATTCACTTCCTTTAAATTTTGGATCATAGATGATGTTTTCCCACTCAACTCACATAAAAGAGAGACTCGGCACCCGCGTGCCTCGGGTGAGTGCCCAGCGCCCGCTGGGTGATAGGCCAGCATGCATGGGATTCCCTTGTTCTTTGGTGGGTGTAAAAATGACTACATCTTGGTTCCGTTGTCAGGGTCTCTTTTTGAAGTTGTAGTGGGAAATGGCATACATCATGATCTGTGCAATGAGTGATGACAGAGCATTTAACTTTGGAAATTTTTGAATCATGGTTCAAGAGCACGGAGGATTAATTTGCTCAGAGATTCAGCACTGGACCTGAGTTTGATGCACGTAGATGGGTAGAAGAGAACCTCTACCATGATTTGTATGAAACTTTTTTCTGTTGCTTCCCAGTAGAACTGTATGAATGGCTCTCGGCATATGCATCTAGATCAAGCTGGTATTATAGATCATGCACGTGGACCCAAGAAGAGTACCAGAGGCTACAAGATGTAGATCTGACATGGACTCGTGTTGTGGATCATTGGTGGAAAGGAGTATTGGCTAGCTACACTCTGGAGTATGCTATTTCTACATATTCTTGTCCGAAAGTTGCTGAGTTTGAGTTTCTATTCAGGAGCCCAGAGGATCATTTCTATGTGTTATCCCTCTGGAAATGAAGATCTTGATTGTTACCTTGAGTTTAGAGGCATTTCCAATGGCCAGCTAAACCGTTTTGAGCACTGGGTGAGGAAGCTAGGGTGGAGGAAGATGGCAGATATTACGACAGAGAAAGAAAGGGAGGAGAGACGAACTCAAGTATAGTGAAGCACATGAAAGGGATATTGCTAGACAACGTGAGGTTACAAGTGTGATGGATCTATGGAGGTAGATGTTGCGGGAAGGAGTTGAGGTTCACGCGGAGGACGTGGAACCTGAGCAGTCTGTGCTACCCCATCTTGGAAAGTGCATAAGAGAAACCCCTTTAGCTTCTGATGAGAGTTTGTCACGTGGAGAGAGAAGAGTTCGTTGGCGCACATCTGAACCCACCTAGTGACCAAACCCTGGCGCTTGGTTTTCCAGATCAAGGTGAGAATATTGTTAACCCAGTTGGTATCAGTGGAAGTGACAGATCTATGCCCAGGAGATACAATTTCTCATTTCCCACTTCTATGGCTATGCATACTATTCCAGTATTCAGAGGAATTTTTGGACAAGGAGCAAGTACACAAGCCTTCGGTCTCGTGTCTGGGAGTGGCGCGGGGTACACTATTGGTAGTGGGGCATTATCACAGACCATTGGCACATAGTTTAGTGGAACTTTGGGGACCCTTGGCATGACCACTACAGGACCTGGTGGATCTGGTGGGTTAGGAGGAACAGGACCTGGTGGATCTGGTGGGTCTGGTGGGTCAGGAGGCATAGGACCTAGTAGATCTGGTGGATCCGGCGGTAAGGGAAACACCGAAGGAAACCAAGGCTCTGGCTCAGGAGGACAAGGGCCCCAACCACCTCCTCAAGTTTTCTTTGAGATGTCTTTACATTTTCTAGATTACATAGAGGTATTGAAGATGTTGCAGAAACATGTTCACAAGTGTGAGCTGCTATGGCACGTGAAAGGGATCACTAGCCCAGAGCAGAAGGCAAGCCAGTTTGCAACGACGTTGCAAGGGCGCGCACATAACTGGTATAGGAAATATGACCCTCATCAAACGGTGGTGGATTATACTACTTTAAAGAATGCCTTCTTGGCAGAATTCCACATCCTGAGTTTGAACAGAAGAGCATCAACGCCCTGAAGGAGATTCAACAGGGAATGGCAAAGAGTGTGCGTGAGTATGATGCATGGTTTAAAACCCTCCTGTCAAAATTATCATATGACATTCACCCTTCACAACATGCTCAATGGTTTTTTGGGGGGTTGATAACACCTTTTAGAAGAGCTTTATCTCATAAGACTTTTACAGACCCACGCAAGGTGTTAGAAGTTGCTCTGCACGCCGAAGCTGTTGGAAGTGTTGATACTGGTGTTAGCCCATTTCTAGAGGCTCAAATCATTGCTATGGCTAAGCAGCTAGAGAAGTTGTTTGTGAACTCAGCTCATGAGACTCGCAGTGGTATGTGGTGTATAGATTGTGAAGTAAAGGGGCATGTCAAGGATAGTTGCCCCTGAAATAAAGTATGCACCGTAATAGTAGACTGTGAGATTTGTCATGGGGACCATGATGTAAGTAGATGTCCCTTGTTACAACATGCAATTCAGAAGAATGTGTCTTGCTACTATAAGATTTATACCTCTATGACCCATGAAACTAAGGATTGTAGGCTTATTGATCATATCCATGAGGCCATTGATCTTGGTGTGCGCCAAACTAGCCTTGCCAATAGTTCTAAGAATGATGATCACCATTATGAGGAGCGCTCAGATGGAGGCACGCGTGGAATGGGATTTCACAGAGGATTCCATGGTCATGGTAACCGTGGAGGAGGAAGAAGTGAATTCCCACATGGAACCTGTTTTAATTGTGGGTCTACAGACCACTACAAGCACGAGTGCCCAGACTTATTGCAGTGCTCATGGTGTGGGAAGAAACACAAGTATGAGGAGTGCCCTGAGTTGTTTGAGCACATGAATCAGTAGCACCGAAAGACAAGGGCACTACAATGGTAAGCATTAAGAAGGTGACACACAATGGATGCCATGGGTGACACGTGATGCAGGCTTGGAACCTGTTATGGTAACAACAAGAGTAGAGGTCACACGCGCAAAGGAAATACCAAGGCAGAAGAACCTGGTTTCAAGGGAAGAAGTGGTACATGGGAAGTACCCAGACCCTACGCATCAAAAGGAGGTATATCAAGAAACCATGGATGTCATTCAGAGTTTACAAGGAGAAATCCAGTGTCTAAAGGAGAAGTCCAGGAGGGAGGAGAAAAGAAGGAAGGTCGAGGCACCAAAAGATGACCTGGATGAGGTCAAGGAAGTATGTAAAATGCTAAGGCAAGAGAATATTATTCCCTTGCTAGGAGCATGGTTGAGAGAGAAGGTACCACACGCCGGGGAAGAGCATGAGAGGTAGGTCTTGCATGCAAACCTTCCCCCTCACAGCCTTGACTATGATAGGGAGATCACATTAAATGCAGTCGTGGATGGATGGCTCCTTAGTAATATCCTCATTAACACAGGCACAGAGGTCAATGTTCTCACCTTGGATGCATGGCATCAGATGGGAAGGCCTGCATTACAGCCATCTTTGAATGTGTTGTATATGGCAAACAAAATGAAGGCAATGCCCATCGGTGTCTTAAAGGATGCAACTATCACCATTCAGGGAGCTAAGTTTACTGGGGACTTCAAAGTCTTGGCACTCGCCAAGGTAGACAATTTCCCAGCACTACTTGGGTGCCCATGGTGCTATAAGAACAATGTGGATCTTCGGTTCAACAAGGGATACATAAGCTTTGAAAATGAGGAGGAACGGGTCATCATACCCCTGGCTGATGGGAAATCAACACCCTATACTGAAACCTTTGGGAGAAGAGGTCCTGGATAGAATATATGTGCACTCAATAAGAGATCCAGAGATAATTCATCCCACCGAAGGAGTTATCCAGTTTGAGGATGCTCAGTCCCTAAGTGACACCACCAGTATAGTGTGTGATAATTGGGCACATGGAACCTATGAGTTAATTAGATGGAATTTGAGAGGATCAGTGACAAATGTGATAAAGGTGCATATGGTCTGGCACCTAGGAGGAAAGGAGCTACCTAAGTACTCAGGAGGAGCCTTCCCTGAGGTCTTTTTACAGGAGATGGAAGCTCAGTGGAAGGAGGAAAATGAACGAAGGGGGATGTTAAGTTACATCCTACTCGGAACTATTGCACGCTGGTGGGAAACACATCGGGATAATCTCTTGGAATGGCACGAGGTGAGAATTAAATTCTCTGTAAGGTTTTTTAGGAGCAACACACCCATGGCTATAAAATATTACCATGGTAAAGAGACCACTTCCTTCCATATCCAAGCATGTGAGACAGCCTGGATGGGAAGCACAGAAGCATTTCCACCTTCATTATGGGTTCACAAGTTGTATTCCACCCTACAAGGTTGTGCACACGCATGGTACATTCATTCTGAGACACGCCGCCAGATAGGGAATTGGCAAGAGTTAGCGGTTGATCTCATTCAAACATTCGAGTATCGGAGTAAAAAACCCTTGGTGGATAAGGCATTGTAGGTTGTCAAGTGCCTTACCATTGGGGATAGTTCCATGGTAGAAGATAGGCTACTGGAGTTGCTAGGTGAACCTGGCTTGGAGGCACGCTTTGAGGAAGAAGAAATAGAAGAGATACAACTTGAGCACGTGTGTTTGGAAAAAGAAAAGGGGAAGATGGTGTATGTTATTGATGGTGAAGAAGCAGAAAACTTGGATGTTGACCATTCTATAGGGATGCACGAAGTCATAGACATTGCTGATGAATGGGCACACCTATCATGAGCCTTTAAAGACAAAGAAGGTTAACATCGGCTCAGACGAGGAGCCTAAGGAGGCTATCATTGGAGACTATTGGTCAGAGAAGGAAGTCTCTAAGATCATTGATCTTTTGGTGAGTTTGAGGATTTATTCCCATGCGGGTATCATGAGCTTAAAGACGTTCACCATTCCTTGGGGGAAATGAGGATAAATCTGAAGGAATTTATGCACCCAGTCAGAAGATACCATACTGAATGAATCCTAACCTATGCATGAAGGTCAAGGAAGAAATAGATAAGATGATAGCATCAGGCATTATTGAAGTTGTTGAAGAGTCAGAATGGATAAGTCCCATGGTAATTAGCATCAAGAAGGATGGAAGGATAAGGATTTGTGTTGATTACAGGGACCTGAATGCAGTGTGTATCATTGATTCTTTCTCAACCCCTTTTATTGAAGAAATTTTAGAGAGAGTGGCAGGGCACGAGGTCTATTCTTTCACGGATGGATTCTCGGGCTATCACCAGGTAAGGATCACGAAGGAGGACCAAAGGAAGATGACTTTCACCACTGAGTGGGGAATTTTTTCCTATACAGTCATGTCATTTGGGTTGAATAATACGCTTGTTGTGTTCTTACGCATTGTGGTACAAGCTTTCCAGGACTTTATCCATAAATTCCTTCAAGCCTACCTAGATGATTGGATAGTATATGGGTTAGTGAAGGACCATTGTACAACTTAAGGCTGATGTTTGAAAGGTGTCGGTAGTTGAGGATATCCCTTAACATTAATAAATGTGTCTTTACTACCCCATTTGGAACATTATTGGGGCACATCATATGTAAGGAGGGCCTACTAGTAGATCCCGCAAAGGTTGCAGTAATTGTGGGATTAAGGGATCCTACTAGTCAACTACAGTGCACAGATTTATTGGGCATACGGGGTACTACAAGAAGTTCATCAAGGGATATGCCAAGATCGCCATGCCTTTAGAAGAATTTCTTAGACATAAGAGTGCCTTTCATTGGGGAGAGGCACAGCAAAAGGCATTTGACACTTTAAAGGATAGGCTTGTCACCGTCCATCCTACATTTCCCTTCTTGGGATAAGCCTTTCCATGTTCATGTGGATGCCTCAAGAACCACCATTGGAGCATTACTTACACAACCTAGTGAAGGGATTTTTTATCATCCATTATGCTTTACAAGCAGGAAATTGACACCAGCATAACAGAATTACACTACGACTGAGCATGAGGCATTATCACTTATCTATGTGCTTCATAAATTGAGACAATATTTGTTGGAAACCCCTTTTATATTTTACACTAACCATATGGAATTTAAATACTTGGTGAACAAGCCCATTCTACAATGGCGCATATGTCGGTGGGTACTATTGTTCCAAGAATTTGAGTTCACAGTGGTTGTAAAACTAGGAAAAAGCAATTTTGGGCCTAACCATTTGTCTAGGATTGATTCAAGGGAGGACACACAAATTATTGAAGAGATTATGCGAGATGCACAACTGTTTAGATTATGGCGCATGCCCTCATATTTGGAGGATATTGCAGTATTTCTCAAAATAGGTGTGGCGCTAGATGGAATGAAGGCCTTGGAGAAGAAGAAGTTGGCCATATGCACCTCACCCTATTTGCTAATTAGTGGAGACATGTACAAAATGGGTCATGATGAGGTTTTACACCGATGCATACTAGAAAATGAGTGCATTACAATTATGGAAGAAGCGCATGGTGGGATTGTATGAGGACACTATGTGGGAAATGCAACCGCGCGGAAGATTCTACTCGCAAGGATTTTATGGGAGACCATTTATCAAGATTGCATTGAGTTTTTTAAGGCTTATGACCATTGCCAGTACCTTGGCAAACCTAGAAAAAGGGATGAAATTCCCTTTCAACCAATAGCCATCACGGAACCATTTGAGAAGTGGGCTATTGAATTTTTCGGATCAATCTCAATAGTGGCGCGAAGGACTGGTTTGTGGTATTTTCTCACTTGCACTGATTATTTAACAAATTAGGCAGAGGCAACGCCTACAAAGGATTGATAACGGCTACCACTACTATATTTTTATGGCAAAACATAATCAATAGGTATGGATGCCAATTGAGTTTGACAAGTGATACAGGTACGTACTTTCTCAATGAAATGGTCCAGATTCTGCTATCAGATATCATGGTGGCCCATCACAAAACTAATCCCTATCACCCTCAGGAAAATGGAACTACTGAGGCGTTTAAAAAAATACTTAGCCACACATTGACTAAGATTTGTGATGTTGGTAGACATGATTAGGATGACAAAGTATCATGTGTTCTTTGGGCATATAGGACAACCTACAAGAGGTTGAACAAGGCCACACCGTTTCAACTAGTGTTTGGCACAGAAGCTATACTGCCAGTTGAATTCATGTTACCTTCTCTGTTTATAGCACGTGTAGGATGATTGGTCGATGAGCAAGCACTGGAAGAAATAATTGACAAGTTAATGTAATTGGACGAAAGACGATCACTCACCAAAAGACAGAAAAATAAAAACAAAAGGCATGTCATGATCGTCACATTAAGAACAAGAATTTTGAGGTTGGGTATATGGTTTTTCTATATGATTCAAAGTTTCTATGCCATCCTGGGAAGTTAAAATTCCATTGGCTAGGTCCCTACATCATCTCGTACATCCTTGATTCAGGCACATGCCAGTTACAAGCATTGGATGGGATGAGATTTCTAGGACACTTTAATAGGAGTAGGATGAAACCTTACTATAAATAAGTCTTCTTGGTGTTTGTAAATAAGGTAATATTGCCAGTTAGTTTAGGATTTCCCTTAATGCATTTTCTTTTCTTGTGTTTACCTTTCTCGTCATTGTTTTCTGTAGCACCTTGGCTGCTGGTAATCTCATTACTTTTTTAAGGTTGTAACTGCGCAGAGGACCACACATCATTTTAGTGTGGGATGGAGTAAGGTGGAAGAAATTGGAGTGTGAAGTGCTAGGAAGGATTGGATTGGAAATCCTAGTTGAATGGCCATGTGAAGGAAGTAAATGCAAGGAAAGGTGAAAAATGATGGTTAGTGTCAGGGTAAGCCTATATTGGGGATCCATGTACAAAAGAGGAAGAAGTGCAAAAGCAACATGAGGTAGGCGAGAGAAAAAATCATGACAGAAGAAGTGCCTTTGGTGCTAGTGATGCGCACACAAGAGTCTCCTGTCAAGACGGATTGGTTGCATGCTAGAAGGTTGGGGAATTTTCCATGCAAGGTTGGGCATGCAAGTTAAAGTACTAAAGCCAAACTTTGTTGGAAAAATATGCATTAAGTGTTGAAGTACAGTGGTAGGTAAGGTATCATTTAATGTTAAAAAGTGAGAAAAACTATAAATAGAAGGTTGGGCACTTCATTATTTACATTGTGAATACAAATATGGAAGAGCTTTTGTGAACTAGGGTTTCTAGGGTTGATCAGTGTGAAAAAAAATGGAATATTTTAACAGTGAGTGACTAGTTTGGATCTACAAACTAGGGGGAAGTAATTCACGAATGTTGGGAGAATTATGGAGAAGCACCGTCTTGTGAAAAGATATTCCAGTTAGGGTTTGGAAGCTAGGGCACGGGTTAGAAAAGAGTATTCTTCATATGTTAGGGATTTAAAGTTGGAAGAGATAGAAGAGCAGAGCTATGAAGAGAATTTGAAGTGATAACCCAATAAATGACACCCAAGAAACCAACAGTAACACCTAAGAAGGGCAAGGGAAAGGGAAAACACCAAGAAACTACCGTAGGTACCAACGAGGAATGGTACGTAGAAATGTAGTACCTAGATGGGGTTTCGCTTGGGATGGAATGGGAATCCCAATTGAGAAAAATGACAGTTTGTGACTACAATCATCGCACGAACGTGATTGAAAAGGAAATAAAGTTGGAGTTAGTGCATCTGACTAACCAAAGATCACCTAAGGGGTTACCAATCTATAACGACGAAGTCAAGGTGAAGTTAGATAAGGTGGGATTATTACAACTCTATGAGTTTCCCTACTTTGGAAAGCCAGAGCACCTCTATCAGTGGCTAATGTTACATGTACATGAAGATAACTTTCACTTCGTGGGGCACAAGATGCGCATAACCCCTCAACTAATTTCAAGATTTACATGCCTTATCTATGAGGGAGATAGTATATAGGATGACCTGTGCAAAAAGGAAGCAATTAAGAATATAGTGGCCACATATGCGTACAAGAAGGGGTCAAGGTATTTTGATATCAGGCATATCCAAGAGCTAGTGATGATAATGGACGCATGCCTAGTAATAAAACTCAAAGCGCAAGAAATATTGGCATAGGTAAACAAGTCTTGGTTAAATGTTTGTAGAAAAATATCAGTAGGCACCATCTATAATCTATCCACATAAGTTGTAGATGAAATTATTGCCAGTGCATAAGAGGATACAAGATTATCTTTGGTAATGTCTTGTTAACCATTGTGTTATTAGAAATCAGATTACCAAATGCAACAGATAATTTCATGTGTGAATACCAAGAGGAAGACCCCTCACCTGAAAAAATATTTGAGAAATACACTTGTGATAGCATGAAACCCATTCACAAGGCGCATCTTGAAAAGTGGTTTACACACTTAAGGAATGTGTTTAGGGAAGGATGGATAATACCAGAACAACTGTGAGTGCTTACAGAAGGAGAAGTTGAGTTCGTAGTATACCAACACTTCTGCATTGGTAGATTTAAGTTGGATGATGAGAACATGATCCCATGGTGCAAGGTCCCATTCACCTTCACATCTCAATGCTTCTAGGTGGGAGTTAACAGATTCAAGGAGTCCAACAAGTTAAAGCTTGACCTTGGAAGTTTAGACCGGGACCACAGGGAGATGCGCAGGACATTAGTCTACCCCAACAAGTGTGCGTACGTCAAAAAATATGTGTCATATGAAGTCAAAATGGTAAAACCCCTGAATCTGACTATTGCAAGAAGGTTTGCGACACGTATATACCTTCAGATAAGGCCAAAGTTTGTGAAGGCCACTGATCTTAAAAATTAGATAGCTATACCTGAGGACCTAACATGAAGGAAGAAGATTGCTCCCAAGAATAAAGAGATGGAGGAAATAAAGAATAAGGCACCAAATACCCAAGATACATAGGCATTAGACACCCTAGGAACAAGTGATAGAACAAGTACTTACACACGTAGGAAGAGATCTCCAGTCAAATAGGAGGGGCTAGCACAGAAAACACTTATCACAGAGGAGGAATCACCAGAGGGAGAGGAAGAGAAAGCAGAATCTTCTATAATGAAATCCCTAGTTAGGAATAAACAGAAGGTGATGGAGGAAGTTGACTTAGATGAGACAAAGAGCTTGGAGAAATACATAGGTGAGAGGGATGACGATAAAGAAGATGATCCTGAAGGGGACCAAGAGCTACTTATTTTCAGAGTGTATGATTCAGAAGAAGAGGGTAGAGAAGAAGAACATGAGTTCCTTTTCGTACAGTGCAAGGATAGTCAGGAAGAGGGAGGAACCCAGGACATGGGAAGAAGTGAAGAGGTTGGCGCGTAGGAGAAGAAAAATCCAAGCCTCACTCAGGAGAAAGTAAACAAGGTGGTAGACAGAGAAGCAACGAAAATCATCGAGGCCTTGGTAGAACAATAATTGAAGCGCATCACTAATATAGTGATGGAAGAAAAGGAAGAAAGTGTAGAAACATATCATGCCAGCATGGGAGGCCCCATTCTATCGGTAACTATTCCTAAGGACACACGTACAGGGGAAAGCACATGGAGTTCCAGAGGCAAGGAATGAGCTACATTGACGATCCCAACAAGGTATTGCGTGTATGTTTCCAAAGCACCATTCCAACAGATCAACTCACAGAAATGAAGTCATTTGATGAAGAAGGTGTATACCCTCAGATAAGTAAGATTCTCTCTTGGGAAATTGAGTCCCACATCGACAAGCCAGAGTTCAAGGTAAGCCAAGGGGCACTAATGAAAATTCCAGAGTCAAAAGGAGACAACCCCTTAGTAAATACTCAGCAGATCTTAGATGAGAAGTTATGCAACGTGCTCAATAAGGTATTAGTTGAGGTTGAAGCTAGGTTCTTTAGATGGAATGATAGGATAATATTTCTAGAAGTAGAACTAGAAAAGGAGGAAAAGATAGAAAAGAAGGAGGAAGAACTAGAAGAGAAGGCCAAGGATTTAAAGTAGGAAGAGTTGATCAGCACCCAGCTAAAGCATGAGCTTAGGGAAGAAAAGGAAAGAGTGTGTGAATTACATAAGAAGGTAGAATCCATCACAGATGTTATTATTTTGAAGCATCCGTACCTGACACCACCTGTGCAAAAGTATGGATCTTCCCTTGAATGCCTTGAGGACTTAACACGCATCGTCACCATGGAGAGGCAACCTCTATCCTTAGAATCTATGGAAGAAGTAATAATGCACCTAGATAAGGAGGATAGATTAAACATAGTAGCAATCATGGCTGAATACAGAAAGGTCCTTGCTGATGTAAAGATTGTTGCCCATGCCACTTAGGCCACATATGACAACTGTGCAAACAGAGATAAAGTGGCGGGTGTTTTGGTTGCCAACTATGAAGCCGAGCTTAAAGAGTTCTAAGAAAATAACAAAGGGAACAAAGAAGAGCGGGATAGAATCCTAGTGAAGGTTGAAAAGAATTCGAAAGCTATTGAGGCCCTAAGGGGTACAATACAAAACTGGCTAAAAGAGCTATACCCATAGATTACTAGAAGGATGGACACACTTGAGGATGTGAGCCAGGAGTTAGAGAAAATTGTTGACACTATGAACACTCAAGGAGATGGACTGAGTTTTGGGGAGGTAAGCACCCTTGTCGGTGACCTCTGCCAAAGAGCGCAAAATGAATTCGATGCCTGGAACAAGTTGGAGGCCGACTTGCAGAAAGATTTTCCTAGCTAGGTGTAATAATGCTACAACTTCCCCATTCTTTCTTCTTTCCTAAATTCTTCATCCCTTATTCTTTTCAAGATGTAAGTCTACAATGATTCTTTATTCATTGGTGAAGTGTTCCCACGGATGGAGAACAGGCATAGGGTGGGGTGATGTTGGGCCCCTAAAATATTGGCTAAGTACACACAGGTGCATGGACATACAAGGCTTTGGTTGAAGGATGGGCATGCAAGGAGAAGACCCGCAAGGCAAGGTTCTAGGAGGGTTTTAGAAAGGTTGTGTTGCATGCCAGCAGAAAATATCTTGAGACTTATCCATATTTTGTGTATTGGGTAGGACACGATAAAAACATGACCCGACTACGCATGCGAAGTGGATAAGGTGCCAGCCTAGCGACAGGTTGGCCTAGGAAGGAATATTCCTTACGATAGAAGTTTCTAGAAGAAATCATGGAAAAATGTGGGGAGCTTAGGCCTGGAGGAGCATTATCCCATGGAGGACCACATTTAGACACTTGGCACTGGATCTGAGGCCGTGGAAGGATGAGTTGGAACTTCAGGATGCCTATATATACAAGCACTTGCAGGAGAAAAGAGATAGATCAGATATCCAATAGAAAGTGGAGATCTGCAGAAATTTCGCAAGAAACTATGTTTGGGTTGGGTAGATAAATCATAAGAAAAGGATGTATCAAGGGCTTGGGGTTTAAATTTATTTTTTAGAGCTAAATGATTTGGATCCATTTATGATGCATGACTTTACTCTGCCTTTCTGCGATGCTCTGTAATGAATCTAATGAATGTAATGAGGTTACTGGTTCATATGAATTTGATCAGTAATGATTCTGGTGCAGTTACATATCTTCATGGTTATGTTTTATGCATGTTTATGGAATGAGTCTGAATCCTTGAACATTTCCCTTTCTGTTTTGATTCAGTTCTTAATCTGTTAAAGTATCTCTGTCTGTAATGACCGCAACAATCTAGAGATGTTCTGAGCTCTATGATGTTCACATGTTTCATTCCCATTCAATTCCTTTAAATTTTGGATCATAGATGATGTTTTCCCACTCAACTCACATAAAAGAGAGACTCGAGGCCCACATGTATCTTGAGTGAGTGCCTAGTGCCCGCTGGGTGATAGGCCAGCGTGCATGGGATTCCCTTGTTCTTTTGGTGGGTGTAAGAATGACTACAGAAGCCAACGGGAGTAAGGTGATGATCTCCATGTTTTTAATCTTGCCTTGTGTTTAAACAAATCATCATGTTTTCATGATCGGGAAACCATCTCAAGTTCACAATGCAATTCACTTAGTAGTGCTTTTGAACATTCATTCCATGCCTTGGAATGTGTCTTCATCTTACAAGAGGAATCATTTAGAATCACAATGTTTGAAGTCAATCGGTAGTTAGAGGCTAAGAATATCATTCATGAAGCATTTCCTCAAGGTTCCATTAGAAGCAAATTCTTCATCAACAAGAGGATTTCTCGTCTCTAGATTTTCCATTATCTCTCTTCTTCTCTCTCCTCCCTCCATCTCTCTATATAATTCTATTTCTTCATTGGGAATATAATTTTTCACTCTTTTATCTTATTCACTTAAGTGAATTAATGTTGTATTATAAAAATACCTTTCTAAAAAAAAAGGACTTAATTTCATTCCTATGGAATGTGAAAGGTCACAAGTCGTGGTGAGATGAAAATTCACATGGGGGGAAGGAGGATACAATTTCTAATCTATAAATTGGGATGAATTATCCATTTCAAAGGGTTAGCATTTGTTGGTTGTTAATATTTGTTGGATTTTACAACTATTACAAGCAATAAGATACATTTCTCTATCTCCTTTTTTATGTTCTTTCATACTCTCTACTTTCCAACTTTGTAAGCATTGTAATCTTGTAAAAGAAAGAATGAACTTTGTGTCTTTGATTAATGACTCCATAGAAATTTTTGTCTATGATTTATTAGTCTTACTATTGCTTACATGGTTGTATTCTTCTATTGAATGTGGACATACTATGGTTATTTTTGGTGAGAATATATTAGTTCCTACTCACAAAATTAACCCTCTCTCTCTATTTCTCCTACTCCCATTTACCTCACTCTAAACTAATTCCTCCCATGTACACTGTACAAGCAGTTTGCAACAAGTTTGATGGATTATTCATTTGTGATCATCGACCTAAAGGCCACCATACAATTTATTTAATCCTTGAATTCAGTAATGGGATCCTCCCCATACCCAAGAAGATGGGGCTCAACCCCGTGACTGTTGGTGAAAAATAATAATTTTCTTGCAACAAATTATTTCACCAACACATACTAATTGTCACCAAATTATATCCAAGGAAGGGATATGATAGCATCTACCCCACCCGTTTACCATAACGGTGGACCCCTCTCACTCTCTCACTTAATGACATGATGAAAGTGAATTATATACGTGACACACAATTGAGATCCATTCATATGAAAATTTTCATGCCCTTTGATCCTTTTCCTACACCTTTCTCATTGGTTTACTCGTGAAGATATCACCTGGGAAAGGTTAGATCAGGTTATCAAGGCATGTGACAAATCCCAACAACATGATCGACACGAAGTGGTTCATCAAGCTAATTAATATCTCAAAATCTGTAATGACCCCCTTCCTAATCATTATAAATCTAAAAAATCCAACACTAATCATGTTGATAAGGCAACAAACAATACTATTTATACTTCATTCCCCCTACTAGCACATATATTGAAAGTAGAGTTCATATGGCTAATAATAAGTGCATTATCACTTCTATTGAAACCTTTTATCCTTCTTTAACTCATGATAGATCCTAAAAGATCATCTATCCTTACTCATAATGATAAAAACCTCACAAATAATCCCCCATACCAATATCCTTAGTCTAGGTTAATTTCATTAGCCCCTGTGTAGAAATCCCTTTAAGGATGATCATGTTTATCCCATATTTTTTCAATCCCTACACCATCAACACTTTTGGTAACACTTCTAATATGGGATATCCTATAGAAATTAATTATAATAATTCATTTCTAGAAATTTATTCTATCCCATCTCCTTCAATCACTACAAAATGATCCTTCTCAGTTTTAGATTACTGCACAACCTAGCCTTAATGATTGGGATCCTCTGGCATAAATTTCTCTCCTCCCTAGCCAAATCCACTTTTTATAACTCCTTCAAACATCACCAAAAAATCATGAGAATCTTTTGTATGAAATCTTCACTATGAACATTCCTTATACAACAACCTTAAGTACGAAGCTTTACCTACCTGGTTAGGAATATTTATTCATCTCCACTGAAATTTTTTTGATTGTTCCTCAAATATCAACTTTCTTCTTGATTCCATGATCCATTATGAACTTCTATTTCATGTTGATGACCCTCCCCTCTTTATCTCTGCTAAAATTAGCCACTCTACAGTTAAGATATCCATCATAGATGAAGGATCTGACACCTTTGTCACTTCTCTTGAATTCATCAAGACATTATGTTACTTTATATACAATATAAAGTCAACCTAGAGCATGTGTTAGGGAGAAGATCATAACTAGATACCCCTATGGATTGTATTTGGATCCCTATCACTATTCCTCCATATACCTTTTGTGTTAAATTCATGGTCTTAAATTTTTCCTTGCCTTATAATATCCTCCTCGGATGATAATTGACTCATCACATGTGTGTAGTCATTTCATCTGCTTGCCCATGTGTTAAGTTTACAAAATTAAGATATATTTATAAATTACAAGGTGACACCAACCCTTGGAACACTGACCGAATTCAACAACATGGGACATTCAAAATCCCCCCCCCTAAAGAAATTCCTACCATCCCAATTTGGGAGTAGTTGAAGCATGCCTATAGTGGTCATCCCAAGGTTTTGGTTAGTACTCTTCCCAAAATACTCATTTTGATGATGATGAGCTCAATAAAATTAAATTTTGAATTCATGCCTCTAATCTTATTGATACTATCATTTCTCAATTACCTTTTACCTTATGATAATGATCACACATCAAGGATGTTGATCATGTCCCTATCACTCACACTTACACTCACCATCCCCTATAAAACATCTCTTCCAAACTGATACTATCATCGAATCATGTGCTTTTGATATTAATACACACAATTATGATGATGGCTATTCTCTCGATGATCCATTCTTATAATTCTATTCCCAAGATAGGAACATGGAAATATTTCACTATAATGACACCCTATGTACTACCTTTAGTCATAACATCAATACTATCAACATCTCTTCATAATATGTGCATCATACCTTCACTCCAAAGGTTGATGATCTTATGGATGATGAGTATCACTATTCTGAATTTAACTCTATGGATGAGCTTATGAACTACATTACCCTCCTTAGAGATCTAATGTCTGAGCCATAGTCTGCTCCCCCAATTATCTCTTATACAACACATTATTGTGACATGTCCATTCCTTCCCCTCACTAGCCACATTATACATATACAATTATGACATGACTACTAGATCATCTTTCCATTATGGATCCTATCCTACCTATGGATGAGACATACTACACATGGCATGAGGCTCCTAGACATGATGTTTTTAATTGTAGAGCTTATAAATGGAACATAAATAAACTTGAGGTGGAAGTTAAACATGAGACCAATAAAAGAAGGTCTCACAATCCTCTTCTGTAGCACCACTCTTTTGTTCTCATCATGGATTTTAATCACATACTAGATGATACATTGTGGGTTGTCTCCAGCAAGTTCCGAAGCTTGATTTCCTTCTCCTTGTGTGCCTAAGCATCAAATTTAATCACATCATTTTATGCCATAATATAGTCTCTCATCAATCCCCCCTCATCCCTCCCTTGATGATATCCATCATGACATTCTCACATGGATCTCTGAAAGGATCAATGATGCCCTCTTTTCTACATGGTTAGAAGTTGATCATGGTATAGTCATCATCCAAGATAACCTTTAGGACCACATGATTCATTCTCACCATCAAATTCTACATGATGTAGTTGACATCATCAATGAAATCATTCCAATCATTTATACATCATCATTGAGACATTTTATATTACTTTCTCTATTCTTATTTATATCCCACTTGGGTTTATATGACCATTTATTCCTATCTTGGATACTTTGGAAATTCCTATTTATCTCTTTCTTGGGTTTTTCCCTCACACTTGGGTTTCTTGCTTCTTATCTTGGATTTGATTTTCATAGATTCCCATTTTAGATACAATGGATCAGAACATTCCTTCTCTTATCTCCCACTTGAGGTTTATCTCTCATTTCTTGGGATAGCCCTATCATTGGTCCCATCCCACCTTATCTTATTTTTCATACCTACTCTATTAATCTAAAAACCTTTCAATCATTTAATCTCTTAATCATAAATTTACATTTGCACATACATAAGAAATTAAAATCGTAAAATTAAAACTGTCATGAAAATAAATACACAATATATCGACAAAAAATGATATCTTATATATATCAAAATGATTCATTTTATACATCATCATATATCTTATAAAACCATACAATCAACCATACCTTAAGTATACACTCCCTCAGATGGAGGTCATCTATTGCTTTGAGCTGATGGTGCTTGAATAGTCACATCTAGGGAATATGCCAAGGATGTGGCTCTAGACCGATCTACCACATCCTCTCCCTCCACTCTAATGACATGAACCTCCAGTACCATAATGTGGGCTACATCTACCACCTGACATGTTATCTTCCCTATGCATCAGCTAGTATCACGACTTACTCTTATTTTAGCATTTTTTATACCCACAGAAATCCTTGAAAAAATATTGTCACGCCTCTTACACTCACCACTATTAGAATATCTCTATGAATCTAAATCTCGCAAGTTTCCTCTCCCATAATCTAAAAGCTTCCCACTAAATATATAACTATCACTAACACTGGATTTGCAATCATTTTCATATTTTTCAGGTCCAAGACACCATCTAAAATCTTGTGGTGCACTCCCTTGATCATTGAGTGCCACTCATCTTTGGTCTGGTGTGTAAAAAAATCATACACATCCTATTAGGCATCTATTAAACATCTATCTCAATCCTTAATCTACATTATTACCCAATTTAGCACTGAGGCTCACCAAGGTCATTGGGTTGCTCTACTACAATAATTGCATCTTCTCAGCCTACCAAAACTACCCCTACCTTCTTATATCTCATCTCATAGGATCCTACTAAATTTGCATCACATCTCAACTCACCAATATCAAACAGGTGATATCCTCGAAACCTCTTCCCTTTTCTGCTGGAACCCATCATGTACACCACTATCTGGGAACTTGTATCTAACAATATACCTCCTATTTGGCCTCCATAACTTCCACTCATAGTGTCATCCATGAGGCCTCACTAATATCTCCTACTCTCTAATGGCATGTATCTTGGGATTTTGTCATCATATATCCACTATCTGAGGTCCCTTTACACCTTCTGCTCCCCTCTATCATTGTCGTATACCACCTAGTTGTTGGGAACACCTCACTCAGTTTGTAATGGTGGTATTCCTACCAATGGTCTTACTCTCCCTCCCTCTCTCTTGCATTTCTCTATTCGATACTCTAGAAGAGGTGGGGTCACCAGATGATCCAGATTCCCAAACTACAAAGGCACTCTATCCACTCAATGTGTCTCCACCCACCATACGTAGTGACCTATAAATCTCAAGATATCCCCTCAGCTACCATTGTATTTGGCTAACTGGGCCACTAGTCCACTATCCTCAATAGGGACTCCCACACTACCTTCTCCTATCTAACCTGAGGACAATTATCCTTAAATCTACCATTAGCCTCACTTTTGGGCCTCTCTCCCACTTTATAATCCTTGGTACATCTCTTGCTACATATAGTACATGGTCCCCATAGGCCTATACATTAGGAACCACTCATATATCTAAGCTGAAAAAATATGATGGGCCCTACTTCCCTCTAGTGTTTGACCTGAATCTTATATAAATCATACACTAGTTGCACCCATGTATTTTGACCCAAATCAATTGTATCCCTATCTCCAATGCATCCTTGTAGGATGTCCACTAGCATGAAATAGTGGTATTTTTCCATCTTCCTTATAGACACAAGACATGTGTCACAACCATCCCAATAATACCTTCTGAGATATCTAGAATCTATGCATAACATATGAAACACTCAATCTAATCATCAATGACCTGGGTGATACTCATCACTTCCCATGGCCCATCATGTAAGTTCCCTCCTCTCTCATGTATCCATCAATACATCAAAAACATATGGACTCCCTAAATTAGTAGTCTTAAAATGACATGGACATCATACAGTGTCACCGTACAACCTCTACAATATATCCAACAACCCTCCACCTAAAGGTGTTATACCTAAAATTCCCAATGTATCAAAAACATCTGAATCAAGTCCTTATCTAATGGTACCCACACCATCTACATAATACCTCCAAATATTATGCCATGTAACTGTGTAATCTAATGTGTAGATAACCTCCTCAATACGATTTGATAACCATGCCACATCTACGAATCTTCATAGTCAGATCCTTTGTGGAACTTACAAAACATCAAATAAAAAATACCCATCAATATCTCAATATGAATTCATCATCAAAATTAACAAAATGCATCAACAAACATTTAAATTATAACTTTCCTACTAACATCGGACTTGCTAACAAGATGTTATCATCTCCTGAGCAAGTTATCCTACCTCCTTATGGAAGATCAAACCTATTAGTAGAATACCATCAATGCCATCGACCATAAGTTTATCCCATAGTTAGATGCCATCATCCTTGCCTACAATGGGTCATTCTAGCATGGTCAATCCCATACATTTCTAGGGTCCTGTTATATAATTTGCATTAATTACAAAAACCTAACCTAATGACTTATAAATTCAAAATGATCCAAAACCACCTATATCTTGACTGGATCTACATTTCTACTATCTTTGGGAAATTTTCAGTAGCTAAATTTTCCCCATCTTCCATTTTTCCTTTCTCCTAGCTACCAATTCCCAATTCAAAAACAATACCTACCATGGGATTCACACCACCATATGCTACATCTCAGCCACCTCATCCTCTCACCATCATCACTCAAAACATCCTAGTTGGGATCTATTAGACATCAGTTTTCTTAATCTCAAAATTAGCAAAGTGATAAATGAATTCCCCCTTTACTATTTATAACAATTATTATAACTGGTTTTCATCGTGGTTTCCTCTAATCTTCAAACTTTCATATCTTTCATATTACCAACCATAAAAACATTCCATAAGTTATGCCACATTTGTAGCGGCATGCCACTCATTTTGAATATTACACTTCCCTCTACCACCTTTTAACCAAAAATCCCAATTTTTCCTTATTTTAACGCTCAACTCTCATCTCTCCGATAACTGTCCTAGTTAGGTGATTTATGTCTTATTTTGCTAATTACATTCTAGTGTTTATTTCCATTCTTGCTTATACATGGTCCAAATTGTTGTTACACCTACCATAGGAAATCCAAATAACACATGTAGGTAAGTATGAGGTGGGTATATTTCATTTAACATTCATTACTTCTTTATAAAAATTCCCATATAACACTTTACTTTCAGTTTTTCCTTTCAATTTCATGTTGCGTACATCTCTTTTTTGGACCATCTCATGTTTCATTGATCCGAAAATAGGGCCCTTAAAAACTAACTCAAATTTTCATGTTTCCGGCCGGAATACATTAAAATTTCCTGATTACGTGATTATGGGGTTAAAATTAATTACAAATACACATAACAGAAATAAAAAACACAAAATCATAGCAACAGTTAACACCGGGATGAGAACGGAGTTCATCCCAAAAGGGACTACGTATCCAGGTCTATCAAAAAGATGAGTCGATACATAACCAATGCATAAGACATTGAGACAAATATAAACCATGGACAGATCCATAAGACGTTGTATCCATGGGACTGCGTATCACGAATTTTCGGCCTCCTCACAATAATGCTGATGAAATAATAAGCTTTCCGGCTCCTGGAAATGATTTCGACAGACTCTCTGGTCTCCGTGTTGACTGGTAGCTCTCCAAAATTGTTTTGAATGATAGGCTCTAACCTCTTGATGACCTCGTTGGATCAAAAATTTGATCGACACATGGGCTCGCATCATTACAAGATCATTCAGGCTCTCAGCCTTAATACTGTTGCTTACTAATTATAATCTCTGGTTGAAATGACAGAAATGTCTCAAAGTTCTTTGTTAGCAATCATTTTTTCGTTATAGGGATCTTCATTAATTGTCTCTGAGAATATTCCCTTCTTAATTTCTGTGTACTCTGTGTTGTCTTCACGAGTTCTCCTCCATGAGTTCCACCACGAAATATTCTCCACGAGCTTATTGCGCTTCTCCGCGAGCTCTGCCACAAGCTCTACAAGCTCCATCTCGATCTCCTCTCCGTGCTATTCTGTTATGCGACCATTTATGAGCTCTTTGCATTGTCCATGAGCTCTTCTATGAGATCCTCCATGAAATTTGCTCCAAGATATTTTTCTATCTCCTTGCAGTACTCCATGCACCTAGTCTCCGTGAGCTCCATGATGACCAACTCCATCTCCTCTCCACGAGCTCCTCTACGTTCCTCCATAAGAGGCTTCGAGTTGGTTGGTGTCGAATGGAGTGATTTTCAAATGAAATGGTGAGGGCCTTATATACTCATCACGGCCCTGAAATACAGGGATAAATAATTTATCCCTATGGCATTTTAACAATTCCCATATAACAAATATTTTCTTAGGGATATATTATCCCAAAACAATGCCACAAAAAAATCTCAAAGATTATTACCTCATTATTATGGATTTTCAAATCTAAAGGGATTAAAATCCCATATGGCTCACACCCACCACGAGAGCCTTAACATTTTTCTACTCCATGTAGCCTCAACCATATTCACATTTAATGTAGGCTATTCAAAATAGCGAATCAAAGGCCTTAGCGAAAGTACCTAGGGATTATTATTTATCTCCCATCATAAGTGAACCCATCTAAAATAGGTGCATTTTTTTAAAGCACTTGGCTTAGTTTTTATCCCACTCCACGTGGGCTCCTCCACCGTGTTGACTGTGGGCCTTAGTCGGGGAATATCCCAAATTGTTTGGGAATATCCCACATTGTTTGAAGATAGCTAGTAATTGCACAGGAAATTATCGTACAATTAATATAGAATAAGATATATTTTTGTTATTTTATTGGTAAGTCATACTAATATTATGCTAGGTTAGGGAGAAATTATATTTCCATCACTGGAGGGACATTCATATTGTTTAATTTATAGAAGCTAGAGTTTTTGGGTTCTTTTTTATCTTAACAAATGCTTTGTTGAATTGTGGATTTCAAGTGTCTATTCTGGGATTTCTTAAGATGTTTGAAAATTTTCGGATTTGAGTGTTCATTTGCATCATGTAGATTATTTGGTAGGACCAAAAAAAGAAAAAAAAACAGATGATTTTGTAGTTTTTTTCCTTTGTCCCAAACATGCCCATGGTATGCCAAACCCCAGCATACCATGATATGTACCTATTTCTGAATCCTGTCAGGGCGTACCTGGTTACCTGGTAAAAATGTTTATCTAACAATTCAAAATACTAAATCATTACTCACTTCATAGCTTGTGGTTGTAAGGTCGAAGCCTACTAAATGTTGGGTAAGATTTTTGGTGAGAATATTACCTTGATAATTTTTTCTTTCATCAGTTGTAAATGAAAAACCAAGCTGGCAGAAAATGTAGGTTAACATATGTATGGAGAAGGTTTTTTATTTACTTACTACTATTTATTGTCAAAATTCACTTAAAATTTCCAACAAGAATATGCCTCTTACTTTTGGGGGCAGTGAAAGGAAAATACTGCAGTTTTCTGTATGCAACTGCAGTTTTCTATATGCAACTATAGTTTGCATTGAGTTAGATCATTGTTGTCACATTAATATTATCAAAAAATGTTTTTTCCATTCTGTGCTTTCAGGTTCTCACCAATGGCATAGAAGTGAAGTTGCAAAGAAATGATCTGAGTGTTATAGATGGACCAATAGGACACACAGATGATGATAGAAATGAGTGTGAAAATTTTCTATTAAATTAAAGTTCTATTTGATTCCAAGTCCTGCATCTATTTAGAATGTTAGATAGATTTTCTTTTACTCAATTATTTAGCTAAATTTCAGGTAGTGTTTTTTTTTTTTGAAAGCATATCAAGTCATTTGTATTTTATATGTCTCAGCTTTTGATGATTTCCAAGAGCCCCACAAGCCAAAACAACGGCACCACAAGACAATGACTTCTCTTTCTAAAGGTCTCAACAAAAATCATCCTAGTGAAGTACAATCCGTAGGGTTGAAACAATCTTCTCTTGGAATGCTAGTAAATCTTGACTTTTTTTGTTTTGAACATGTATCTTTTCATCACAACTAAGGAGAATTTATATTAAACATAGATGCAACTATCCTTGTATTTTTAGTTTAGTATTGGTCTAGTATAGATGAATTTTCACATCTAGATATCTTCATTTTGTCTTCAATGTGGTGTCCATCTATGCCTTTGATCCGTCACTCTTGTAACTTCCAATGTGTAACATGCCAAATGATACAGAAGGTGAACTTGAGAAAATTGGAAACTACAAATTTATGGAGATATTGGAGGCACTTTAATCTTGTAAATTCAGACTTGTGCCCTTCAATTCTAACTTTTTCATTTGGATCATCATTGGGTTTACATATTTAACTAAAGTTTGTGTTTGTTATAGAGCTTATATTTTGGCTCATCGTTGCGTTTACATATTTAATTGAAGTTTTTGTTTGTGAAATAGACGGATGCATTTCCAAACCCCAAAAAGGAGCAATTGATTGACATTGTTCAAAATCACTTCATGGCTTAAGTATTTGATATTAATCTTGTTGTTATGATTCAAAATGGCTAGCTTTAATACTAGTCAATTATTCTTCAGCTTGCTCTTATTTTCCTTTTAATTTACTTTTCTATTTTTGAAGTCCATGTATTTTTTCAAGTTTTGGAAATCTCAGTAAACTTTCTTGATTTAACATTTAACTTCCATCCCATTATCTGATAATGCATATATATGCATGACTGTCATAAGGTGAACCATCTTTGTTCAATAGGCAGTGCATGTCTCTATTTTAGAGTGAGCTTCACTTCAAGCTCCACAAAATGTGAACACAACAATCAGATGTGAGGAAGATGACTTTTTTCTCAACAATAGTAAACGATGACTGACACATGCAAGGTCGATGATTTCACTTCTATAGGCATAATTTGGTTTCGACATTGATAATGACTAACAAAAGGAGTGTGGGCAAGCAAGATCGGGAAAATAATAGAGATAAAGAAAAAACAAATGAGATATTATGTGCAATCATTTCTTCTTATTCATGAGACAATTTCACATTTGTAGGCATAATTTGGTTTTGACATTGATAATGACTAATAAAAGGTTGAAGGAGCGTATGCAAGGTAGATTGGGAAAAGAGTAGAAAGCAAGAAAAAAAATGAGATATTATGTGCAAGCATTTCTTGTTACTCAGGAGATGATACCAAGGAGCAGATTCGCAAGCTATGTGACGCGCACACAATTCAGTTTTGCAGGCATTTAGGCTTCATCCCTGGTTTTTTGACATGTTCTCTTTTAGTTATAACTTATTTAAAAATACAACATCCAACAAGTCAGTAAGGAGATAAGAATGCTATGCAGTTAACAATATTTTCTGCTGTATTTCCCAAATTTAAGATTTACAAATGTATATATATGAATTAGTAACAAATTTAAAATGTAGAGATAGAACCTTTAAATGTAATGCTTCGTCTATTTTCCTACACTTATAAAATCAATCACACCCATTATCAACATTAACTACAAAAGTAATAACTATGCCTTTGAATCAAATAACATATACCATTCGGTGTTCACATTGCATTGTACACATGCAATTGCTAGTTATTATTATTATTATTATTATTATTATTATTATTATAACCATATGAGTATTGAAATGGATGGATTTGAAAAATATGAAATCAAATAGTTAGATGTAATTATTGGTTGTAGACTATAAATCTCACTCACATTTCTTGGTTTCATTACAAAACATAAAGAAACATGTCCTTCTTGCTACAAACTCTAATATAATATCATGTACACCTTGTAATACCCATATTAAATGGAGTGTGTTAATGGGGTCATGAGTTATCCCTACATTAGTATAGTATTATACATTTCTTGAACAATTCGATAATCAATATTTGATGTAAATCAACACACAATTTGATATATGCACATGTCTCAACCTTCACTCCTTCAATGAATCATATTAGACTACAAATAAAATGAAACACTTCAATAAATTATATTTTATAGAAAAGAAAATTGAATAATTAATAGGTTCATGGACTTAATCTTGTTGAGCTCAATATAAACAAAATAATAATAATAATATTTCACTTGGAAAATAAAATATTAGTTTTTTATTAATCTATATTTATTTGATTTATTATTGTAGTTGCTTAAAATATCCGTAAATAAGTAAGTTTCCCTTTAATATATCTTGTAGACTTGTTAGCCCACCAAAGCTACTTCAATTTATGACTATGATAAAGGTGATCAAATCAATTAGGTCTCTACATCATTAAAATAGTTCACTATTTATATTTTTCTCATTAAGGTTATTCAATTTCACAGATCTAAGAGTCATTTATATCCAATTTTCTCTAAAAACATTTCTTAATGAGAATCTCATGTAACAAGATAAGAACGAAGTGTATAAATAATGCATATTTTGTATATTTATGTGGGTAATGAAGTTTGCGCACTAGAATATATAAATTTTATATTTGTTAATGAGGAAATTATTGTAATGCCATTAGAAATAATCAACTAAACGAACCATGACGATTTGTCTCGGAACACACTCATATTTAAATATATTCAAAAATATAAAATCATTACATTAATTGTAAATTAAATTTTATTGTTTACTCCTAAATTTGTACAAGAAATAGAAAACTATATTTCCCTTAAACAAAATGTGTATGTATTTATAATCTAAAAAGTGTAAAAAAAAACTATACTACAAATATATATCGATCTTTTGAAGCACCTATAGATATTGTTGCTAGTTTCATATTCTTATTTAATATCTATAGATTGCCTATATCTACTAGCCACTATCGACTTTACTTTTTCTCTCTTTGTTTTAGTTTAATCAATATAAGAATGTTTCCCTTAAAAAAAATACACAAATAATTCCCTTGTAGAATGCATTGGAGCTGCCTATATTTAAATGGAAAAAAAATATACGAAGAATTCCCTTGCATAGGATATAGGCTGATTTTACTCTCTTCAATTTAATTTAATGAAAGAAAAAAAAAACTCAAAACTCTTCAGAAAAATAGCCTACGCAAACAATTCCTTTACTACTTTACTATACTTTTATAAATCCGTAAGAATAGTTTACACAAAAAAATTAAAAATTAAAAATTAAAAAACAAATTTTATCAATTTTGAAATAGATTTGATCAGGTTCAGGAAACATCGTATAATCTGTACAATCTATCATGAGTATAGCCTAAGCTTTGAACATTTTATACAAGAAAAAGTTCTTACAAAAACCAGGTGAACATTTTATTATTATTTATATATCCTATCACATTAACTGATCCAGTTTTTAGAAGATGGATTTCTTAATGTGATAAAAAAAATGTTGACCTCCATCGGGTAAGGTTATTTTTTGATCTACTTTGAGAGGAAGCTTGACAGTAGCCACAGTAGTGTCTCTGAACTTGAGGAGAAGTTTTGTGAGGACCTGTCTGTAATTTTCAAAGCCTAGGGAGTGGAGAGCCCATACTATATCTTCGCCATTGATTGTCTTGCGTTTCTCCACCAAAAACTTATCTGATGCCTCGCTTGTGATAAAGCTGATGAACTCGGATGCACATTCCTGCATGCTTCGCTTCGCCTCCCTCGAGACCTTGGCATTGTGTGGGAGAATCCTACACATAATCCTCCCCACATTTTCCAAAGGTACAAATTTCTCTTTCTCTTGCTCTTGCCCTTGCTCTTCCTCTCTACTATTCTCCATGGAATGTTCTTCCTCTCTCATCTCCTTCTCATTCCTACTACTCTCCATGGAAAAGAGACTCCGTCTTTCTCCCAACACAGTACATGCAAGTTAAAGAGTATTCAAAGTTTATAATCCATGCTCTATTTTGGGCACGGTTTAATACTAGTAATATTAGCTCGCATGCTATTTTTGTCACGAGTTTATATTATTTTTAATATATTACTTAGAGTTAAGCTGCTGCTCTAATTATTTTAAATTTAGAACCTTTGTAATCTGGTTGTTTGGTTTGTTTACATAGTTTTTTGTTTTGTTTGTGGTGAGTTGTAACTTGTGTGTTCCAGTAGCATGGTTATCAATTGCTTCTAGAAACTCTAGAATCGAGAGAACACGGGGGTTGCAAATTTGCAAATACAATTGTTTCTAGAAACTCTAGAATCCTTTTCAAATAAATTAGGTTTATTCTGAAAATTTTGGAACCATTCCTTGTTTGCAAATTTCTGCAACGCTGACTTAAATAAATATTATAGTGGTTTACAAAATGTTAAACACAAATATAGATAAGGTGACGATTGTATCAGTCAATTACAATTTAAACAAGATTGCATATTTTCATATTCTTAACACAAATATGAAACTTTAGATGAATGTAACAACGACCCAAAATCACACACACGAACAACACAGTGAAAGACAGGATAAAATTTTTTTGACTTCACATACTTGATACATAACATGACGCAACATGTCATCACCAAGGATACAACTAACACTATGAACAACTTGATACAAGGATGGCCCTAACGGCAGCACAGAAACGTTCACACCTTTCAAGGACAATTTACTTTTTTTTTTTTTTTAACAGAACAACATAGAAGCCCAACCACATGACACTCTCACAGCTAGGGCAAGCCACAATAAGAAATGATTGGAGGTTATTTATTTTGATAAGACACCCTTTAACTCATGAATTAAGTTTTCAGAAGGATTCAATACATGATTCACACAAAATCATCTTACCAACTGAGTTATGTTCATATACACTGTAGAGTAGTTCACTTAAAGTCTTCTCCTTTATAACCATTATTTGTTTTATATATTTATTTGATAAAGATGGTAATTTAATTCCTTAAGGCCATCTATTCACACTTACGTTACTAGAACTCGTTCATGCCCTTATGGCAACATCGGTTCACGTTCAACACTTAAGAGAAAAATTACAAGGTACCTTGGATACAGTTAAAGGAAGAAGGTCAATTGAGTTCATCCTTGAGACATCATTAGTTCTTACTGAGGTTTAATTGGAGCTTGAGGTTTTATACGTAATTATTAACGCTCTTACTTAGGCTTCACCGAAAGAGCTTATCAAGAGGAAGCTACTTACTTTTAAATAGGCTGGGAGATAAATTGAGTGGTTTCAAAATTTTCTTCTCTTACTTGTTAAATCTTATTAGAAACTAGCCATTGTTTTCCTTTAAGCTTGTCTTTAAGCGTTCACCAAAAGAGTAGTGTTTACTAGTTCAGTTAGGGATAACACGTTATAAAAAAAATCACTTTGCAAGAATAGTCTCACTCTTGATTACTTAAGGCATTGTTTGTTTTCAAGGGGATCTAAACCACACCATATTTCTTTGAACAAGACTTCTAGGTAACTTCTGTAAGGAAAAGCCACCCCATTAAAGCTTACATATAACCCATCAATACAAGGTCTTAGAAAGATTTAAATTAACACTTAATTCTCAAGATCAAAGTTTTACAATGCTTATGCCAGTGAAAAGATAGAATAATATTTCTCACTAAGAAGAGTTACCAGCCAAATTACAAAAAAAAAAGACAAACAATTTCTTCACGAATTTTCCGAACAATTCCAGGCAAGAGGTCATATAAAACTCTTTGCAAGCAATGTTACACAATTTACAACACATAGAACACTTTTACAAAGAACTTCATAAGTTGCACTGATGAAACCTTTACAACTCTTTCCTTTAATCTACTCGCATAATCCATCTACACAAATACTAGCTAGAATCAGTTCGCGAGAACTGAGCATGTTAAGACTACACATTGCAACAGTAAGCTAACATTTAACAATATCAAGAAAGGAAAGTTCTAATTCAAAAAAATGGATTAAAACACAACCCACAACTCCAAAATTATTCGCATGAGAGAGAAATCTAAACCATCCAACAAGGAGAAAGTCAAAATACCAGTAAGAACAAAACCACATAAATCAAGGCAAGACCTTATGGGTTAGGAACAAGAAGGTCAAGAGGGTTGATATTTCCTTCATGTGATCCTATGGTTTACGTGATTGGAATCCAATACTCAATCCATCCATCTAAAGGGGATCCAATAGAAGACAAAACATACTAATTATGATCGTAGGCACGAACAAAATGACGTTATCCAATTCTCCCAGGGGAAGGCTTCATAGTAATATGGGTTCGACGCCCTAAAAGGAAACAACTATAGTTTCAGTTTTAACCAAGGAGTTTACCACTACTTCCTTATAGGATTTCTTAAACGTAGTACTAGTTAACAAAACAAATCCACCCTTCCAAACACATACAAATGAGACACAAAGGGGGCCATTATTCTACCAGCAAACCTTATCCTAATCGTCAGCTTCTCTTCATAATGTAAGGGAAGGCTAAACCCAAAAGTCGTTAATAATTTTTATATATTTCCGACAATGTCAATAAGCATTAAAATAAAAATTGATTTCCTTAACAAGGCCACAAAATGGGACCTTTTAGTAACCAAGTTTGAAGTACAAGATATTCGAGTTCGAAAACAAAGGAATTCGCTACGCAGAGGGTAAAACACCAACGATGTCCCAGACTCAAAGGACCCTACCACGAGTGCAAGCAAAAAAAAAAAAAAGAACCAACACACATATCCATCAGGAAGGTTACGCAGTGTAGTCAGGCCTAGAAGTTCTATGAGCTCCTTGTCAATGGTATAGAAGATGAAAATTTTACCCGATCCATGCGGGCTTATCGAGGACATGTCTAGCAATATCAAACAGATGAAGATAATAGCCACCTATTATATTATCACTGTAATCAGCTGTTATCTAACCGGAAACGAGTTCACGAGTCCAATACCATGGATTCACCTACAACTTTTGTTTCAGTCCAGCTATTGATAGCTTGCTCGCGACCCTAAAAAAAATTTTGAAGAGATTTCATTCAATAAAACTTACAATGTTTCCCCCTTACTTTAATCAAACAAGAGTTTGAATCCAGGAAGTAGGTATAGTAATCCTCTCAACACGTAGAGGCCAAAATAGATGTCGGGTTATTAATCCTCTAGAACTGGGTACAACAGTCGATCATGTACAGTTCTGAAACAAAACCCTAATGCCATTTTCTAATTAAACAAAAGTAAGGAATGCCCACAGGCTTAAACAAGTTTTAGAACACAACGTCACTATTAATGTACCTTTTTGCCAAAAATAGGAGAGCCCTAAATAGGAAATACGTATTCATTCAAGTAAATAGAGATATGAAGGCTTAACCTTCCATATAGTAAGCCTTCAATTACGAAATACCATCACAGAATTCTTTTAAAAGAGAGTCATATAAGCAAACGAAACTCTAAAATGTTTCCTTCCCTACGAACTAGACTGCATCACACAATATTGCAGTAGCCCCTTTAGACGAATATAAATAGAGTAAGCTATAAGAGAGGGAAAAGAACATTCCAAGCAAAACTAGTGAAATTGGAACGAGATTTTAAAAGAACGGCCAACACATTCAGGCAGCGATATAAACAACCACGAAAACATTTATTCTAGGCGCCATTCAAGAGGAAAGAAAATTCATTTCTAGATACTAAAAGAAGGTAGAAAACTATTACAAGGAGTAAAGTTAACATGCCTGATTATAATTCTTTCTTCCAAGCTCTTGTTGCTCTCTCCCATAAGGCAGCTTGAAGGCATCATGCTTTTCAACATCTGAGAACCAGGGGCTGTATGGCTGTGGGAAGCATTGTTTTCTCTATGGTCTGGAATCCCTGATGTAGTCTTCAGATGACTTGGAGAAGGATCAGAGATCTCGGGTTTTTGATCCATCATCTGAGAAGATGAACCCTGCTCTAGCTTACCAAACTGGTGCTGTTGTAAGTCATATGCCCCTGTTGAGGATGCATGTATTTCTTTTTGCAAAATTTGCTGCTGCTCGTGATATAGTTGTCTTAGCCTTGACACCTCCTTTTTCAAAGCTTCACAGTGTGCATCCTTAAAAAGCTTGTCTTGTGCAAGAGCAGCAATTCTTTGCTTCAAAGCACTGTTATCAACATTCAATAAAACTCTTTGATGATCCAGAAATGTCACTTGAGGAGACAGCGTCGACACTTCTGTCTGCAAGGCATTGATGCTTCTTTCAAGCTCTGAAATGTATTGCAGCTTTCTCACTCTAGATCTTTGCGCAGATTGCCCATTCGCTAAAATTCGGTTGACCCGTTTTGGATCCATGTTTGGGTCGTGTTCCATTGCTGATGATGAGGGCATTTCAGTCTTGGCGGTCTGGAGTGGTTGGTCACTTTTGTTGACACTTTGCACTTCTGGCTCACTTTTGAATTGGCCCGATACAGTCATTACTTTCTCTTCCATTGAAGGCTCATTGATGCTATTGTGATCAGATGGAGTGGAGGGGTTCTCGGAAGTTGCTTGTCTGTCTGAACATCTGTTATCCAATGCAGATGTCTGATGAGTAGGAGGATTAGAAGATTGATTTGATTGACTCTTATTGAACAGCTCAACATCAGCAAACATTGACATGAGCTGCTCCTCATCCAATCGGTCAAAGTCCTGAGATCCTTTGGATGGTATAGATGATGCACTCCTGCAATCATATTCATCTTCCAAGACATTTTCTCCAACATTGCATAGATCTCCTATGCCCCTCCTCTTTCTTCCCTCCACATGTTCATCGCCACGCCTGAAAACAGGTGGAGGTGTCCTGCTTCTGCTCCTTTTTCTCCTCGGTGACCAACTGTGAGATCTGCTCCTCCTACCCTTTCTCCTTCGTGGACTCGGACTCCTCCTCCTTCGAGATGTTTTATGTACTTTCCCACCATATAGAACACCACCTGGACAGAAGCGACTTTCCAAAAAGAAAAGGCAAGACAGCTCAACTAAAACTTTATCTCGTTCTTCTACTATAGTTGTAAGATTTTGCAACAACTGATCATGACTGTGGTCGCGTGCAACCAGAACAACAGGATCAACACCAACGTTTCCTTGGGATCGCCCTGCAGCAGCTGTCGCACTTAACTCTCTCTGGAGGCCACTGATTTTCTGAGATAAGTTTACTTCTCTACCCTGTAGCTGCTGCATAAAGCCAAATACTTCCTCACGGCACTTTCCTAGGAGAATTTCAGTTCTACGCTCCACTGATACTGCCTGTGCAGCACGATTTTGAGAACCCACACCCACCCTCGCAACATCAGGGTGATAGACCTTCATTTCACCATCGATGAATCCACTATCCAGAACACGCTGTAGCAATTCATCTCAAATCCCAACAAAAAAACACTCCTCCCTGCTCATGTGGCTAGAACAGGTCAAAGGGAACAGGTAGCACATGACGCAAGATATTTGCAAATCACAGGAATTAAAGAAGGTGGGGCGGCTGGCAGAGGTAAGGCCAGTGGAAGATGGCCATGTACCAGGTCTAGATGGCAGGAAGGGGGGTGAGGAACAGTAGGGCCTAGGCACAAGCAGATAAAATTTGATTTTAAAACAGTCCCCTCCAACCTGCGCCACACACCTACCCCCCCGTCTTTCCACGCAACCCCTCCACGCCAAGAAAGAGGTGAAGCTGACCGTGACAACTACAAGTCTATGAGATTTCCAAAAGGATCACTCATATACAACAAAGGTTATAGCCAAATCATGGACTTGTAGCTATGGGTTCACTTTCATATTTTAGAGAATGTTTGCACATAAGAAAGAGATATACATTTCATAAGGAATCATTTGCAAGTCAAAGCAACGGGGAAAAATGTTGGTCTACAGTTCATCTTTGGGGTATTGCACAATAATTCAATTGCAACTTCTATTAACTGAAAGCAAGTATTCAAGAATCTGCAATGAGGGACAGCTAACAAACTCCACGTTTTGAAAGGAATATCAACTGGAAAAAAAATGTTCAAACTCTAAGTAGGTGTCTAATGTTTAAAAGTTGTACCACAAAGGATGAGACTATACTCATATGCGTAAAAGAACAAGGAGCTTTATCAAGCACAAGTTTGCGACAAGGACTAGGGTACACGCCGAACGGGGCGTTACAATGAACGTATGGTAGTGTGCACGATTCAGTGTAAAAATTTATAACATGAAAATTAAACTCTTTATTGTAAACAAAGTAAGTAGACAATCTCTATGAATTTAGCAATATTACTCTTATTAAACATTGGGGTGAGTTATCTTATAATGTAACTTGTGAAAAGATATTTGTACAATTGATTTAGGAAATAAATTTTAACAAATACAAATAAATATTGAATAATTTACTTCTCAATTTAATTATAGAAGAGAGTTCGTAAACAAATAAAATCTTTAAAAATTTATTCGAACAATTTCATTTTAAAAGAGGTACTATTAATTGCATGTGTTCTATAAGATAAGATGCAAAGTTAATAAATAGAACCACTTCTAATATTTATTTTTAAAATTATATCTTATAATCAAATCCTAGCGCAAAAAACAAAACATATTAATTAAAAACTTCAATTTTAAATTTCAACAAAACATACAAAGTTTCTCAGACTGCCTAAAATCTTGCACAAGACATTTTAAATCATTAGAACATTTACAGTGATTAGGAATAACAGAGTGAAATATAGATTCCAGTTTTCAATACAAAAGAGCAAGAATCATAAATTCAAATGTATCTCTGCCTTACAATAATATAAAAATGTGACTAGTCGCAAGAATCATAAGTTCAAATTCTCTGCCTTACAATAATATAAAAATGTGACTAGTCGCAAGAATCATAAGTTCAAATTCTCTGCCTTACAATAATATAAAAATGTGACCAGTCGCAAAAATGCTAAAATGCAGTTTCATAACTTCTTTTCTGTTTTGGGGAATGTGTCTTACAAACATTCCCTACACAAGAATTACAAAAACAGAAAACCATCACAAATTCATCGCAAATTCTGCTGATAAATCATCACTGGGTGTGGGTGCGATCGGTGGAGGAGGACTTGGGTATATGAGATTTCCAATGGTTAAGCATCCATGCAGCATACAGAATCATTGCCACTCCAATAAGAGCCTGAACAAAATTCAAAACCCTTAACATAAAGGCCACTAATCCTCTGCATCCCTGGAATCCTATCATATTATTCCGCCCAAACCACAATACTGTCCTCCTCTCTGCTGTAAACTAAATTCTATGACAGGCCTGAAGATGGAAACTCTCTGCAACAAACCCAATTCAATAACAGGCCGACATATAGCAAATCTCTTAAAAATTTACAAACCCAACTCACTAACAGGACTGAAAGATGGCAAAAGTCTCTGAAATTTGAATACCTAATTCAAATACAGGCCTCGCATAGCATAACTCCCTAAAATTTAGACCCACTTCAAAGGACGGGAAATTTGACAAAAACAGGTCTAAATCTGGGGAAAAAACAGATTCAAATTGTTTTTAAAAATATTGGAACTCAATTTCAATGTTGGAACGCGTGCGTCGCCTTGTTTAAAATAGTATTGAGAAAGGCCGCAGCAGCTGCCGATGTCTGTCATACCAAAGCCGTTATCTCTTAATGTTTTAATGCCAGCGGAGACAGAGTGGGCAACTGTAACACAGCAAAGCCGTTTACCATAACAACCTATCATCATCATCCGTCGCACTAATAAAATTTACCTCGAGTCCCCGTCTCGGCAAAGATGCGCTCAGATCTCCCCTCCCGATGCCTAAAATGTCTCATGGGTCACCACGTAACTTCAGTCAGAGCATATCACAGTTATTTCCCCCATTGATTGCCAACAAGACACATACAATTTGCGTGAGCCTCTTCCTGCTACAAATTAAATTAAATAAAATACAATACTAACCATTCTGCATTCCAGTTGGAAAAAACCAAAGCCGTTACTGTGTTGCATGATTTTGTAAAAGAGGGAAATTGTACTGTCGGTAATATATAAATACCTAGTAGCTGATATGAAGTTGCAGAATCAATTCTTGGGTCTGCGTAATGGATTGTTGGTTTGAACAGCAACAGGTGGGAAGGAGCATGAGCACGTTTGCAGAGAGGCAGGCTGCGCTGACTGCACAGCTGCTCACCACGGGGTCTGGTAGTTGCCTGAATTTCGACCAGAGCTTTTGCCCAGGCGATCTACCTCTTATACAGCAGGAGCAGAAGCAATTTGATACTCACTCAGCTCCGATTTGTGCCTACGATCTTACAGACGACGTGTGGCCGCAATGCGAATTAACTGATCAGCCGTTAGGGTTCGAGCCCCTGCCATGCGAAAATGTTGCCATGCCTGTGCACACGGTTTTTCCTGTCATGACTGAAGATGAAATTTTTTCGCCGCTCAGCCTCACTGCATGGCAGACAGAACCTGGTCTCTCGGACCATTTCTGCAGCGAACCGCCTGCGAAGCGGCCGAGGATTGGCTCGTTTTATACGCTGGAGGACGTAATGGAAAAGCTTCCGCGCACTGCTCCTTCACTCCGCCTACAAACGGAGCCCCTCAACATTCCTCCCTCTGATCTCAACTTGTCGCCCCCTAAAGTGGTGAACCAACATCTGTTTCCAATGCTGCAGAATTTCCATAAGCTTCCATACGCTTCAGTCGAGCCGCAGAGCGTCGCTGCCCGTCACAGGAGAACCAAAATCCGCGAAAAGATTCGCTCCTTGGAGAAACTAGTTCCCCTGGGTTCGAAACTCGACACGGCCAGAATGTTGGAAGAATCCATCAAATACGTCAAATTCTTGCAAGCGCAAGTTCAGATTTTGGAATGTATGCCTCACGCCGATCCGAAGGCATACCTGAAATCAAACCCTCCCAAGGATAACATGAATTTCTGCAGATGGATAAACGCTAGCAGGGGCGGTGGATGGAGCGCTTCCCTAGCAAATGCTTTGCCTCTGCACGATCCTGCTTCAGGTTTTAAATTTTCGATGAACAAGCTTTCTGCTCAGCAAATGCTCCACACCCTCCTCACTTCATCGACAATTCAACGAAAGCTCTTCAGCGCAGGGAAAGTCATCGGAACGGTCTGCCAAAAGGAATTGTTTGCGGCTGTACAGCCTGATTTTTCAATTTTTCTTTCAGACTAACATTTGCACGCTTAAATTTTTGTCTGGGTGTACATATTTCCGCTTGATTTGGAGATGCGCTGAAATTTTGTATCCCTTGGTTTCGAAGCGGGAGCTTTGAAATTTTGTATTTTGTAACAACCTTGCAGATTAAATATGTAATTAAATCGTTTAATATGTTGAAGAGATTTTGGAAAGTGAATGTCTTTGAATTTGACTGCTTTGTCTGTTCAAAGGAAATTTGTGCATATTCATATATATATTTACGTTTTTCCAAGGAAATTTGAAAACTACTATTAGTTTAATGATTTCAAGTATTATGTTGTTCAATATCCTTCAATTAAAAAATTGAATCCAGCAGCATAGCCAATATACGACCAATTCCACGCGAGTTGCAACTAAAGTTGGTGAGGATAACCTTTTTAGATTTCTAGTAGCATAGCCAATATACTACATATACTAGCAATTACACATGAGTTGCAACTTAAGCCACTCATAATAACGTTATTAAAGTTTGTTGGAGATTTAATTTGTTGTAACATATATTCTATGATCTATGATAGATGTTTGAGCAAAGAACATAAGTTGCATTCTGACAGTTCACATGCCTTTATGTAAGGTTCCACATTCTGCATACATGTCTACTGTAACGCGCCATTCATCATTGCTCTTTTTCTCCTTCGACGTTTGTGTTGTTAAGTGTTAAACGTCGTTGTTTTATTTATTTTTTCTGTCGATCATGAAGAGGATTCCCCGTCGTGGCCCCGTGGTTTGGTCATAATCTTGTGTTCGTGTTCGAAGCTTCAACCACCTTTTCCCTTCTTTCCCCCCCCCCACCTTGGCTCGATGCATGCTTTGAAATCAATGGAAATTTATTGGTACACTTGTGGAGATATTTCACCCACCGACCTGCCATTATTTATGGCAGATTATCCCCCTTGTTTGGCGTGAGATTTTCCTAATTTCCTATTATCCCTTGTCTCCTTGAAAGTGGATGCGTGGAGATGCTTTGGGGAGTGGGATGCCTACAATTCCTTTCTTTTCTTTATGAACTTTTAATTCTGTGCTATGTTATTTTGACCTTCTATCCTTTTCGTAACGTGCTGGGCATTCTTGGTTGGTGTAAGTGCCTTGAAAAATAGCCACCTGCATTTAAGACTTTTTTTTTTATATTCTTTTTTTGTAGAAGTCTTGTTTTTGTAGTGGTGGATGCTCCTTTCTCCCTGGTTGGTGGCAGACAACATTGATTGGGATGGTTGTCTCATTGATTGTCTTTGCCTCAGTTTCCTGCTTCAGCCTATACCTGGTTCTTATGTTAATGGCCGCTCAGACTATTCCCTTGTTTCCTTATTTTTTTTGGAGGGCATACGCATAAGAATGAGATGAAAATGTAGCTGAAGGCGAACTGAGAGGAGAGAATAGGAGAGCAAGCTAAAGGTGGTCGCTGACGTGTGTACACGCACTTCTCTTGGCATGATATAACCAACGGATTGTCCTTGAGAAGCTCGAACCTTGTCATCCGCTGGAGCAGGTGCTTGGCATGTAACTGTGCGCCTTAATGCCTGAAAGGAACGTGGCTGCATAGGTTGTTTTAGCTGTGGTTTCCAGCTGACGGGTTGTGTAATGAAATGGGGGCATTGAATGTTTTTTTTTATAGATAAATTCTTCCGAATGGTTTGTAGCCTCCTGCTCCCTTCCTCCCTGCTCGTGAGTTCAGAGAAAAGATTAATAGTGGGGCGCAGTAATGGGTTTGATATGGTGGTTATAGATGAAGCTACAAGCTAGTGAAGTAGGCGTGTTACCTCCACTTTCTTTGGGTGCTGCGAGGTGTGTTCTTGTCGGGGATCCATAGCAACGACCTGCAACAGGAATTAGCCAGGCGGCAGGCATGTTGCAGTATTGGTAGAAGCCTTTTTGAGCGCTTCCAACAAGCAGGTTGTCCAACTATGTTGTTATCTGTTCAGTATCGAATGCATCCTCAAATTCGGGATTCTCCTTCAAGATATTTTTATCAAAATCGACTATGTGACAGTGAGAGTGTTACCAGGAGACCTGATGAAATTTATTGCAAAGATTCTCTAATGAGACCTGCAACAGGTCTGAGGTACTTATTTTTTTAGAATCTCTCAAAATCTGTTTCATAGCAGAGATATTCATGACAAAGGAGGCGGCTGGAGGCCACCTCTGACCTCCAAACTCAACCCAAATCATTCTGAATGTGGTCGATACATCTGGAGGGTAAGGACATCACCCAAATGCTTCCACATAGTTTAAAACCATTGTAATTATCAGATTTGGAGCAAGTTTTTCTACTGAGATAGTATCAGCTCAATTTGAAGGGAAGAGGCTACTGGAGTGGCATCGTATGGTAAATTCGGCACTGGTAGAAGAACTAAAAGAAATCCACACACTTTCAATAAAGAAGGCAGTAACTGTTGTTGCAGTGGCAATTGAGCAACAGCACTCAGTGCAGTTAGCTTTATAAGCAAATCCAGCCTGTGCTTTCAATGGGGCTGTTCCAGTTAAGGGGATCTTGCATGAGAGATCTACGTGCTAAGGAAAATGAATGTTTTTGGAATGTGTTGTAGCTGCTGGAGCCTTGGTTCGACATGGTTGCATTGAGGAAGCCCCAAACAGGCATGATAAGACTAACCCTCTCTATTAATGATTTATTTCCTTTATCATTTGGATAAATCGACCTTTGCAATTTTGTTTGAATGCTGTAGATGTGGGTTTCTTTTGGAATGTTGATGTGTTTTTGTTTTACTAAATAAATAGCGTTTGGACTCTGGATATTATATAACATGCATTTACATATATTGACTCTTTCTTGAAAGAGATGCCCAGAAAGAGATGGGTTTCAAATGACTTTTAATCATAATTGCATGAACTGATCTCTCTCCTCCTTTACAGTTTATCTTATTTACTATTTGAGTAGAAGAAATCTCTACATCGATTCTTGCCTACTGATCTTATAATGTTGGTTTATCTTTTTGCCTTGATTATTCCTTTGAATGATGGTTTCTGTAGAAAATATTATGGAGCGTGAATGAGGTTTATAATTTTTCTTGTATTGTTTATATTATGTAGAACATGGCTTGAAAAAGGGAATTTCCGATATGACTGTATTTGGATTTTACTGTGGATTTATAATAATATAAACTCCCATTAGGATTGGGGGCTTCTATTTGGGAAGAGTCATACTAGTTTAATTGGTCTTTCTAGATAGCTCCATCTGAGTCATTCGATTATCATTTACCTTGGGGATTATTGAAAACCCCTCACCAGGCCCTCTGCTATTATTATTACTATGAGCTTATTATTAGATTGGAACCCTCCTGAAGCATGCGTTAATGGGTTTTCTATGACCTTTACGAATATGTTAAGCACGCAAGTCATTATCCTGTGTGGATAATTCTTTGGCTTAATTTTGAGGCACTACTTGGATCTTTGAATCGGTTAAAGTAATATTGGATACATCGAACTCTCATGAATGTCGACATTCTTCAAGTTTGATTGATATGTGATGTCCTCATGCATATGAATTCAGGCAATGCTTGAAATATGAAATTATAAATTTATCTTATACTTTGACCTTGAAGCTTGTCGAAAGACTTTTTGGTAGGAAAACAGATGAATAGGGAAGTTAAGATAACTACCCTAAAATGGAGTCATGCATAGCCTTAAGTAAAGGTGACAGCTACCATAATGGGACTGTGCATACCATGTATGACAGTAAGGATATAAGTCCACCTGAAATTATTTAACTTCATTTTATAGAACAATAATTAATACCCATAAATTGGGGTATGCAAGTGGAGGTTGAATTATATAACAGGGTATATTATGTTATCAGGTAACCAGTAAGGATAAATATGTTATTTCAATACTTGGTTAACGAGTGGAATATTTTCTGGCATTTACGATGATTATTATGTTAGCTAAAAATTGATACTTGCATCTCAATTGGGAGTTGAGATAATGTTGATACTTGTATTTATAGTGGCTTGGACCGCGCTTACATATCTTAGTTAGTCAAATGTATCTTTGACATATTAGCAAAATATGACAATATTGTTGATCGTAACTCATTCCAATGAGTTGGACCCTTATACTAATAGAAACATATAAAGACATGGAATAAGCAACCAAAAGGATACCTAAATAATATATGAACTTGTGGATTGGTGGAATCTTTGTTAACATAAGTATATTCTTAAAATTGTGAGATAAATATCCAAATTATACTTACATATCACTGATTATCTATGAAGGTTTGATACTTGGGTAATATCGATGAATAATATAAGATTGATACTTGTATTTATTATATAAACTTAATGTCGTTGGTGCTTTTATTTAATTGAAAGATAATATTGTTGGATACTTATATATGTGAAGTAGGTCGAGGGTATTAGGTGAGCGTTATTATTATTACTGTAATTTAAGTATGATTGATTGCATGGTTAAGGTTGTATATCTAGTCACTTGGAATTGTGTTCTTATGTAAGCAGATCTTAAGGAAGTGAACATTAATGAGTATGAAATGTATTATCATGAGATGTGCAGTTAAGTTTTAAATGTATGTTAGAAATTTATTTGATAAGGAGTATTGCAAACTTTCATTTATTTAAATGCTAGATGGCATAAATTATTAGGTGAGGTTTATATCTTATCATGCTCAGTTCTAGCGAACTGACTCTAGTAAATATTTGTGCAGATGGATTATGCGAGTAGATTAAAGGAAAAGAGTGTAAAAGTTTCATCAGTTCAAATTATGAAGTTCTTTGTAGAAAGTTCAATGCGTTGTAAATTTTGTAACTTTGCTTGCAAGGAGTTTAGAAGATCTCTTGTCTTGGTATGTTCAAAAAAAACTACGTGGTGAAGTGTTCTTTCCCTTTTGTTGTTAGACTAGTAACTTACCTTGGTGAGAAATGATATTCAATCATTACATTGGCATAAGTATTGTAAAACCTTGATTTTGAGAATAAAGTGTTAAGTCAAAACTCTCTGACACCTTGTAATGATGTGATATAAGTAAAATTAAATGGAGTGGTTAACCCTTATAGAAGTTAACTAAATATATATATATTATATCAGATAAATTAATGTAGAGATGACTTACTTGAGAACAAGAGATTCCTGAAATAATCAAAGGTGAAACTATCCTTGTAAAGTAAAATTTTAAAATTTGATATCCCTAGCTAAACTAGTGAACACTACCCCTTTTGGGTGAACTCTTAAACAAGCTTAAGGGAAAACAATGGTTAGTTTCTGGAAGATAATAAGATTTAGCAAGTAGGAGAAGACTTTAAGTGAACTACTCTACAGTGTATAAGAAAATAACTCAGTTGGTAAGATGAATTTGTGCGAATCATATATTGAATCTTTCTAAAAAGAAGACTGAAAACATAAGTCATGAGTTAAAGGGTGTTTTATCAAAATAAATAACCTTCAATCATTTCTTACTGTGGCTTGCCCTAGCTGTGAGAGTGTCATGTGGTTGGACTTCTATGTTGTTCTGTCAAAAAAAAAGAAAAGTGTATTATCCTTTTGGGTGTGAACGTTTCCGTGCTGACCTTGTGGTCATCCCCATAACAAGTGGTTCCCAGAGTTGGTTGTAACTTTGTGACGACATGTTGTGTCATGTTATGTGTCGAAGCAAGTCAAAAAAAAAAGTTATCCTGTCTTTTACTGTGTTGTTCGTGTGTGAATTTTTGGGTCGTTACACTTGGTATCAAAGCGTAGGTTAATGCTCTCGAACCTATGGGCCGGATTGGTGTTGTATGGTGATGTTACATGATGGTGATGGTGTTACATGATATTGTTTCATGGAGATGATGGTATTGCATGATGATGATTTATATTGGAAGAGTAATGTGGTATAAGCGTGATGTGATTATTGTCGTAATTGTGATATTGTGAACGCACGTGATGTGTATGTCACTCAGTGCGTATTTGTTATCATATTGATGTGCTGGGGATGGGAGTATTCTCCCTCCTTCTTGTGGATTCTATGAAGAGTTCACGTGTGAATTATTGTTTGTGATGTGTGAAAAGAAATATAATGTGGATGACATAGTGTTGGAGCATTGTGGCATATTGTGATATGTAGGTGTATCAATGTGTTGTATGACTAGATTGATGTTAAAAGAAATGAGTTGTATCATGATGCTTTTACCATGTTTTGAAGAAATGTGTGTACCACCTTGTTATGTAGCAATGGATGTTATGTTGAGATGTACTATGTTCATCATATGTATGATTTGTGTGAATATGTAATGCTTCATGTTGTGATTTAGGGTCATACGGTGAGTGTATGAACCCTATCATATAGTGATTGCACTTTGGGTGCAGAATGTGGTAAAGTGATGTGTTACACCCTGTGAATGTATGATTGTGATACCCTATATACATACCATACGTAGACGTTATGGTAGCTATGTGTGTACCACCATTGTGTTAGTGATGTAGTTACATGTTATGTTGTGAACCTTACTAACCGACCCTGAGGGAAATCGGTAAAGTGTATGTTGAGAGTGAGAAAATGGTATCGTTGACCAGTCACTCGAGCCGAGTATGAGATAGGAAGTGGAGCCTTATATAGGCTAAAAACCCACTTTTGTTCATTTGGTATGTGTGGCACTTGCTCAACGGGTATGCATATTGTGTTTCGCGGACACCTTAGGCTGTAGATGGTGACTTGTACTTCTTTCTCTCTCCTATATGGTTGTCTTATAGATTCAACCTATGTTAACTTGACTATGTTTAGCCTTGTTGAAGTTGTGGCGAGATGATTCAGATTGAGATGATGACAGTTGTATTATTGATATGTATTTTACGAGCTGAGGCTCGATGTTCCGAGTGCTAGCAACTCGTTGAGTACCCCTTTGGTGGCCAGATAAGGCCACACAGTTATCGTAATGTGACATTATTATAAGTTGATTTTATTCGTAAATTGAGCTTTTTACTTTATTTTGTAAGGACCAGCAGCTTTTCTTGATTGCCATGCTTTACAATTTTGGGCATTTCCTTGGTTTATGGCACTAACATGTGGATTTTGATACTAACTATGGCTATTTGGCCATTTATTTTGCTTGATTTTGGGTCTTCTTTTAAATTTGGAATTTTTACCGCCTTGCCCAAGGCTTGTACTTTGCCACTTGGCACTTAGATTGGATTGTTGTGCTGGTTCTATTGTCGTGATGTGTGGAATAGGGTCATGGGATGCACCATGGAATGGTTGGACCTATGGACCCGCTTCGTTGTATGGGGGTACGCCCCAAGGAGTTACAGATAACTAGTGGGTTGTTGAACCACGCGTTATTATGTCACTTGGGTTAGGAGTGTTCGAACTCTATGTGTCTTGGGCCATAGGGTCAACCGGCCTCCTTGAGGGAGGCATAAGAGTTTGAGGGAGGCATTTGAGGGAGGCATAAGAGTTTGAGGGAGGCATATGATATTTGTGTGTATGGTTGATGTTTCGGGATATATGTTGAGTTATTGTGATGTTTTGGTAGTGGTATTTTGATGTATGTGTTACTCATGTCAAATGGATATGTGTTGTGATGTTGTGGATATGTCATTGATTCCCTTGTGGACACTATGTACCTGTAGCTTTTGTTTGGAGTTATGTGAAATTTTCATCTGTGGAATTGAGGGAATGTCTTGGAAATCGTAGTACACCTTGTTCAAGTAGTATAATTTTCAGTCATGGTTGTGTGACCAGTACTATGTTATGTGGACTGTGCCTATTCCATTCCGTATTTGAGTAACCTTTTGTGGTGTAATACAATCATGAAGTATATACTTGTGTGCTTGTGAATCTGTAGTGTCTTTTTGAACCTGATAGGGTGTTGTGTTAGCAGTTCATGTTGGGCACCCACAATAAGGAATAAACCAAAACTCTTCAATGATGAAATTTTAAAAGAAATTAAACTAAGAATAATGCTAATGGAAAGGAACTAATGAAATAATAAATAAGAGGGAACTGCCAATCTTCACAGAACCTTGAAAGTTAAAATTTCTACCAAATGTTCCTAAGGCTACCCTGTGGCCGTGCTTTAATCAACTAAAATTTTAACCATAGGGTGTACTCTCTCCTTTATCTGTTCTTTGTTGCATACCATTTCTTTTCCTCTGTGTTATGTCGCATCGAGGACGATGCTTTCTTAAGGGGAGGAGAATGTAATGCCCCATTCGATCATTACCCCAATTCTTGTCACAGTGACCCATTTCTGTCGAAGTCGAAACGACTGTTGTAATTCTTTGTCTTGGACCATGTCTTAGTGATGTTTTAGCACCTTCCCTCTCCTTTTTTTCTCTAGTCGTTATCGACACCTCTGTGTGTGGACTGTGTAATGCTTCCTGTGCTGGCCTCCACAACGATTGTTACTTTTCCTTTTAAGGAAATTTGTGTCTTCGAAGCCTTGTAGGTAGCCGGAATAACGTTTGGGTTTTGATAGGGCGTGTTCAGTTAAAAAGAGGATGCCCATAATATAATAATATTCCTTTTAAATTGATTCATTATGACCATAATTGTTTTTTTCGACCTCTTGTTATGGCCATAATGATTTGATAATTTTTTATCCTATAAAATGATAATAATGATAATAATAATAATGACATTATGATAGTATTATCGATGGGATGTTATTTTATTACTATTTTCCTTATGTCGATTGTTATTGACATCATCCTTTGTTATCTTTAAACTACCCTTTTAATTTGTTTGTCGCTCCCGCTGATCCAGCCTCGTTGCAAAAATGAGGAAGAGTATGTTTTGTTCTTGGTGCCACAGTTTGGGGGTGGCATTCTTAAATATTTGCATTTAAGTACTCAACCCCGTTCTCCTCCTGGATCGACCGATCCCTCAATATTAGAATTTTTTTTAATTACTAATTTTAAATATGGATTTTTATGTCTTCCAACTGACCTTGTCTCTCCTTTTTGATCTCCTTATGTACCAAATTTGGCGTGGGGAATTGAATGTTAATGTCTTTTGATTTTCTTCCTTGGTTGGCTTCCTGTGGGTGGCTTTAATAGCCACCTATTCATTGCATTAAAAACCCCCATCCTTCTTAGTGTGTTCAACCTTCCTTGTTGGCCGCACATGCCCCATTTATTAAAATTTTGACTTGCAATCTGCTGTCTCTCGTGGTCTACCTGCCGTTTTCTGCCCTGGCCACGTGGTTTTGTGTGGTTAAGGTTGAATTGTTTTGTGTAGTCACATGTTTTTCTCTGCTAGTTACTTCATTTCAAGATCTTTGTTCTGTTGGTTGTATGTTTAATTAATCTTGGCTATTTTCTCCACTATTGGGTTGTAAATCCTTGAGAGTTAAAATGGGTTGTCTTCTTTTTCCATGCATCGCATGAACATTAGCTGTGATTTTGGAAGGATTACTTATCCTGAAATTTTGGTATTAGTCCTGCAAGGTTTGTTTTCTTCTCATGACTTCTGAGATGGGATGTGGGTGTTGAATTGGTTTTTCCTTCCTGAGTCGTCGAAGATGATTAAATTTAATCTTATATGTTTAGAGCCTGTAAGGTCTCATGCCTGGACCTTTTTCTTTTTGGTCATATTGTCGGAATACTTGGGTATCTGTAGCATGAATATATAATGTTCCTTTGTTTTTCATCCCTGTCTGGGTTGTTGGATATGCCTTTCTTCTTGAAGCTGCAAGCTTATTGTTAGTAAAAATGTTAGGAGTGTTACCTCCACTTTCATTGGGTGCTGCGAGGTGTGTTCTTGTCGAAACGATCCACAGCAGGATGTGGGTATTAATAGTATTTTTAGCCAGGGTTGGAGGCATGTTGCAGTATGGTAGAAGCCTTTTAGTTGAGCACTTCCAACAAGCAGGTTGTCCAACTATGTTGTTATCTGTTCAGTATCGAATGCATCCTCAAATTTGGGAATTGGCTCCTTCAAGATATTTTTTTATCAAAATCGACTATGTGACAGTGAGAGTGTTACAAGGAGACCTGATGAAATTTTATTGCAAAGATTCTCTAATGAGACCTGCAACAGGTCTGTAGGTACTTATTTTTTGATCCTTAAAATCAAATTTAGCAGAGATGGGCATCACAAAGGAGGCAGTGGAGGCCACCTTGACCTCCAAACTCAACCCAACTCATCTGAATGTGGTCGATACATCTGGAGGGTAAGGACATCACCCGTGCTTCCACGTAGTTTAAAACCATTTTAATTATCAGATGTGGAGCAAGCTTTTCTACTGAGATAGTATCAGCTCAATTTGAAGGGAAGAGGCTACTCGAGCGGCATCATATGGTAAATTCGGAACTGGCAGAAGAACTAAAAGAAATCCACGCACTTTCAATAAAGAAGGCAGTAACTCCACAGCAGTGGCAAGAGCAACACGCTCAATAAAAGCATCCAGCTGTGTACTGCAATGGGAAATGTTCCAATTAACATAGCTTGCATGAGAGATCTACGTGCTTGGCCAGTTGTGGATAATGAATGTTTTTGGAATACGTGTTGTGCAGTCTGCTGGAGCCTTGGTTCGACGTGGCTGCATTGAGGAAGCCCCAAACAGGCATGATAAGCCCTAACCCTCTCTCTTAATGATTTATTTCCTTTAGCATTTAGATAAATCAATCTCTGTAATTTTGTTCGAATGCTGTAGATGTGGGTTTCTTTTGGAATGTTGATGTGTTTTTGTTTTACTAAATAAATAGCGTTTGGACTCTGGATATTATATAACATGCATTTACATATATTGACTCTTTCTTGAAAGAGATGCCCAAAAAGAGATGGGTTTCAAATGACTTTTAATCATAATTGCATGAACTGATCTCTCTCCTCCTTTACAGTTTATCTTACTTACTATTTGAGTAGAAGAAATCTCTACATCGATTCTTGCCTACTGATCTTATAATGTTGGTTTATCTTTTTGCCTTGATTATTCCTTTGAATGATGGTTTCTGTAGAAAATATTATGGAGCGTGAATGAGGTTTATAATTTTTCTTGTATTGTTTATATTATGTAGAACATGGCTTGAAAAAGGGAATTTCCGATATGACTGTATTTGGATTTTACTGTGGATTTATAATAATATAAACTCCCATTAGGATTGGGGGCTTCTATTTGGGAAGAGTCATACTAGTTTAATTGGTCTTTCTAGATAGCTCCATCTGAGTCATTCGATTATCATTTACCTTGGGGATTATTGAAAACCCCTCACCAGGCCCTCTGCTATTATTATTACTATGAGCTTATTATTAGATTGGAACCCTCCTGAAGCATGCGTTAATGGGTTTTCTATGACCTTTACGAATATGTTAAGCACGCAAGTCATTATCCTGTGTGGATAATTCTATGGCTTAATTTTGAGGCACTACTTGGATCTTTGAATCGGTTAAAGTAATATTGGATACATCGAACTCTCATGAATGTCGACATTCTTCAAGTTTGATTGATATGTGATGTCCTCATGCATATGAATTCAGGCAATGCTTGAAATATGAAATTATAAATATATCTTATACTTTGACCTTGAAGCTTGTCGAAAGACTTTTTGGTAGGAAAACAGATGAATAGGGAAGTTAAGATAACTACCCTAAAATGGAGTCATGCATAGCCTTAAGTAAAGGTGACAGCTACCATAATGGGACTGTGCATACCATGTATGACAGTAAGGATATAAGTCCACCTGAAATTATTTAACTTCATTTTATAGAACAATAATTAATACCCATAAATTGGGGTATGCAAGTGGAGGTTGAATTATATAACAGGGTATATTATGTTATCAGGTAACCAGTAAGGATAAATATGTTATTTCAATACTTGGTTAACGAGTGGAATATTTTCTAGCATTTACGATGATTATTATGTTAGCTAAAAATTGATACTTGCATCTCAATTGGGAGTTGAGATAATGTTGATACTTGTATTTATAGTGGCTTGGACCGCGCTTACATATCTTAGTTAGTCAAATGTATCTTTGACATATTAGCAAAATATGACAATATTGTTGATCGTAACTCATTCCAATGAGTTGGACCCTTATACTAATAGAAACATATAAAGACATGGAATAAGCAACCAAAAGGATACCTAAATAATATATGAACTTGTGGATTGGTGGAATCTTTGTTAACATAAGTATATTCTTAAAATTGTGAGATAAATATCCAAATTATACTTACATATCACTGATTATCTATGAAGGTTTGATACTTGGGTAATATCGATGAATAATATAAGATTGATACTTGTATTTATTATATAAACTTAATGTCGTTGGTGCTTTTATTTAATTGAAAGATAATATTGTTGGATACTTATATATGTGAAGTAGGTCGAGGGTATTAGGTGAGCGTTATTATTATTACTGTAATTTAAGTATGATTGATTGCATGGTTAAGGTTGTATATCTAGTCACTTGGAATTGTGTTCTTATGTAAGCAGATCTTAAGGAAGTGAACATTAATGAGTATGAAATGTATTATCATGAGATGTGCAGTTAAGTTTTAAATGTATGTTAGAAATTTATTTGATAAGGAGTATTGCAAACTTTCATTTATTTAAATGCTAGATGGCATAAATTATTAGGTGAGGTTTATATCTTATCATGCTCAGTTCTAGCGAACTGACTCTAGTAAATATTTGTGCAGATGGATTATGCGAGTAGATTAAAGGAAAAGAGTGTAAAAGTTTCATCAGTTCAAATTATGAAGTTCTTTGTAGAAAGTTCAATGCGTTGTAAATTTTGTAACTTTGCTTGCAAGGAGTTTAGAAGATCTCTTGTCTTGGTATGTTCGGAAAACTACGTGGTGAAGTGTTCTTTCCCTTTTGTTGTTAGACTAGTAACTTACCTTGGTGAGAAATGATATTCAATCATTACATTGGCATAAGTATTGTAAAACCTTGATTTTGAGAATAAAGTGTTAAGTCAAAACTCTCTGACACCTTGTAATGATGTGATATAAGTAAAATTAAATGGAGTGGTTAACCCTTATAGAAGTTAACTAAATATATATATATTCAGATAAATTAATGTAGAGATGACTTACTTGAGAACAAGAGATTCCTGAAATAATCAAAGGTGAAACTATCCTTGTAAAGTAAAATTTTAAAATTTGATATCCCTAGCTAAACTAGTGAACACTACCCCTTTTGGGTGAACTCTTAAACAAGCTTAAGGGAAAACAATGGTTAGTTTATGGAAGATAATAAGATTTAGCAAGTAGGAGAAGACTTTAAGTGAACTACTCTACAGTGTATAAGAAAATAACTCAGTTGGTAAGATGAATTTGTGCGAATCATATATTGAATCTTTCTGAAAACATAAGTCATGAGTTAAAGGGTGTTTTATCAAAATAAATAACCTTCAATCATTTCTTATTGTGGCTTGCCCTAGCTGTGAGAGTGTCATGTGGTTGGACTTCTATGTTGTTCTGTCAAAAAAAAAAAAAAATGTATTATCCTTTTGGGTGTGAACGTTTCCGTGCTGACCTTGTGGTCATCCCCGTAACAAGTGGTTCCCAGAGTTGGTTGTAACTTTGTGACGACATGTTGTGTCGTGTTATGTGTCAAGCAAGTCAAAAAAAAAATATCCTGTCTTTTACAGTGTTGTTCGTGTGTGAGTTTTCGGCTCAGAGTAGAAGCGGCTTGATTGATAATCAAAACACCGATGGATGCATGATTTATAGGAAGCATGGAGATGCTCTTCCACTCCAACATTTTGGGTATCATCGGCATGGGTATTTCATGAATTTCTTCTACCTCATCCAAACAAAGAGATGATTCCATCAAGTGCTTGGATGATTTCCAACATTATGCCTTGCTTAGCCACAAAATACACATTCCTGAGTCCTAATGACACCTGGGACCCCGTGGTGTGTTAATTTTGCAAGACATGGCTGCACCAAATTAGCCCATCTAACATACCCGCGAACCTTAAATATCACCCATCACCCCCACCATGTGACAGCCTCACCCTCTATCCTTATTGAATTCAGGAGAGCTGTGAACTAAACGGGCTACTTATTTCTAGGTGTTCGAACTGTTGACAATTAAGTAAACTTGACTAATTACTGTGTTTTTGTTAATGAGGTTAATGAAATGGCAGAGGTGAATGGAAGATCAGACAAAACTGAGAAGGATTTATAGTCGGGAAAGCGAGCTCATGGAGGCTAACGTCATTATAAGTTAAGAAAAAAATAGTCTACATTCCCACTATCTTGGCAGTTTCCCACACCTTAATGTACAATGGTCTTTCGCCCCATGTGACCATGTGCAACGCCGACCAACAAAAAATTCCCCTCCACGTAGATTCCTCCCAGTTAGACAAGTTTGCAACGAGTTATAATAGGCCCAAGGAAGCTTTCTTCATTGTTGCTTTTACCACCAGGGCCATCACATTACCATGTTCAAGCCTTCACGGTGAGGTACATGGAAGTAAGGTTATGCGAGGAAAAGATCAACGTCACCATATCCACCTTATGCTTGTAATTCCAACACCACATTATCTTTCCTACGCCTCAACTTTGGAAAATGTCTGTCGTGACCATTTGGACCTATGACTATGGATCATCCTCCTCAATTTCAAAACCATAACTCCCACCTCACCTGCATATATTTCACCCATGATGGTCTTATGTTATCCACTCCCAAAAGCAACAGCATGAGAGAATGGCCATTGCCAATTACTTAATATCATTTAAAGGATATCGAGTCATAGATGCATATTTAGGATAGAAAATATCTAGCACTGTAGAAAAATATCTAAAATCTGGAAACCTACAACAGTTAAGACAATATTGGAGCCATCAAAATTTGAAAATTTCCAGTAAGGACATCTTCAAATGGTGACAAACTACCGGTAGATTAATCATATTTATTTTGCAGGTGAACTGCCATAAGTTATTTAGATGTAGCCTTAATACTAAACATTAGATAGTTAATTATGGTCTTTTGTGTATTTTTATTTTTGCAAATTATTATAATTTTAATTTTGTAGTCATTGTTCATTCTTAGAGTCTTTTAGATTATCACGTTGAAATCTTCTGACTTCTTCTCTACAAGCCACTTTCACTCCACTTTCTTAAGAAAATTTCACTCCATATATTCCTCAATTTGTAAAAGAACCATGAAATTAGTTGGGTCCTCTAAAATCATCCTTATGTCAATGAGTTACTGAGTCTAAAATATAAGTGTCATGCTCTTTGTAGAGATCTATATGTTGAAAGCAAACCCAGACCATTAGAGATACATTGAATTCAATTTTAGAGGTATTTTTCATAGTTATATGAAACTTTATATATTTAGGGGTAATGGTTTACAACATGACTATAAGATGGGTACATCTCTATGGTAGAATACAATGATGGTAAAATTTTATACAATTTCATTAAAAAATCTTAACATTAAATGAGAGATACATAGGCTTCCTAGGGTTACAATTTAGGTTCCATGGTTTAGGATCAAATCTTTATGAATCATGGAGCTTAATCCATAACGTCAAAAAGATTCATTGTGAATTCAAACATTGAATTACGATAAGTATTTTCACTCAAGAGAGCTTCATTGCATATTCAAGCATTTAATCTATATAAATGGCAGTTTGAACAACGACAACATACCGGAAAAGTTTATTATGGGTAAAAGTCATACCAATATGCAATTTGGAAAGAAGTATTTAACGGTTGATGTAAACCACATAAACATTATAGTGAAGCTATGGTCTTTTTACGTGCTCTCTTCGATTTTTTTTCCATTGCTTTTGAATTTTTTTTTATTCGCCTTGATGTGTTAATGTAAGCACTTGAGATCAAATTTTCTTAATGAACAAAATAAAGTTTAAGAGCTTGCTACAAAAACTTATTACAACATCATAATGAATATCTAAAAGCTGGTGAGCATGGTATTAGGATAATGTTTAATGTTTAACATAATACATGTTGAGGTGAGAAAATTTGAAATGTTTTTTCTCTCGTGATTAATAAAAATCAGTCTTAAGGGGGTCATGCCATTATATGTTTAATCATGTATCCAAACTACTATTTTGTTGCAGTAATTTTAATTGTACACTTCTATGGTTCTTCAATCACTATTAACTTCTCTTTTCTTAAAAATGCAAGGCCTAAGACATTCTTTGCCTGACCATGTATCCAACTTCCAATTTTTGTTTTGAAATTATTTTGTAGATAACTGCATGCTTCTATGGGTTCCTATGTTTTCTTAGGTGCCTAGTTCAGATGCCATAGGAATCATGTTGGCCTCTAAACTTTTGACCTTGGAAATTTTTAACTACAGTACCAAAACTTCATCAGAAAATTCCAAGGTATTGAATATGACACTTATGTCTTTGAAATGTGCAAGAAGAGTATTTAAGCATCAATATGCAACTTTGAGTCTCACTTTTTGGGTAGTTAATTGTGTCATGTTTTAGTCACCATATTGTTAAATCTAAACAAAAACTTCATGATATTATATTCAGAATTTTAACATTTTATTAATTGATGAATTTATGTAAAGAGGATAAATGTCAATGTTGAATTAAAATTGTTCAAAATAAGGCATGCATTAGGAGGTAAATCATAGTTACTAGGTCAAGGGCTATGGTAACATCAAAAAATTGAAATAAATTAGTCAATACCTAAACCGTTGTGATCTAATTTAAAACTATAGACCATGAGGAAATGACTTAATATGGTGAGACTGGATCTCCTTTCCCATTGTATAATAAATTGGTCAATATAATTTCATAAAGTGAAAATTTTAGTGTAGAGGCCTAAAATGACACAGATAAGGTGAGATGGAAATTCTCCCATTTTATAAACTTGAATTTTGAAGCACTAAACCCGCCTTGGAAGAGGTAATCAAAGGCTACATTCTATAGGTAAATTCTTAATTAACAGGATCATTTCCAAATGATACTGTTCATAGATTATGAGAACCTTGAAACAATTCCTTAATCTTAATTTACAATTGCACATAGTGTTTAAAATTGTGGTCGTCTTATTAACAAAAATCAATAGTAGACTATGTCATAATAAAACCAATTATCAACAAATGACGAAGGATTTTGATATTCAGATAGCCGGGACGGATTTCTGAACTTCACCGACATGCCTGTGGGAAATAATAGCATGTGATTAAGCTCAAATAGAGAATTTAGTATTCCAAAAACGTAGCTTTTTTGGAATATCTAAAAATAGCTTTAGTTTTTTTTTAGGATTTGCTTTAGTTAAGTTTAGCTTTATCCTATTTTTAGAATTAGATTTAATTCAAAAAATAAATCTAATTTTAATTCATGCACAGCATGCAACTGTTTTAAAGCATGAGTTTAAATTTAGAATGCTTAGTTGAAGAGTTGTTAGTGGGTGAGTTATTCTATTTAAATAACAGAAATTGTAATTGCTTTGTATGAACACACAGAAGCAATGTGAAATCTGCACAAGCAGAATTGCATTAGAAGTGCTGCACAGCTATGAGAACTTGATTGTAATTTGAGCTGAAGCTTTGAGTATGATGTTAATTAATGGAGATTACGCACAACAGTGCTGGTTTGAATATTCTTCTATTTATGCAAGTTATTTAATTATTTTGTTTATTTCTTTTATGTTGTTTGTTGTATAAGACTGCATAGATTTTCTACAAATTGGTATCAGAGCAGGTTTTTCCAGCAGGTTATTAAATTGGTAGCAAGCTATGGCTTCTACATCCAGTATGCAGACACCACAATTTAATGGAAAGAATTACGAATACTGGTCATTGACCATGAAGGCACTATTCAGATCTCAAGATGTGTGGGAGATCGTTGAGGATGGGTACATAGAGCCCACAGATGCAACAACATATACTGCACTTTCTCAGGAAGAGAAAGATACTTTGAAGGAGTTATGAAAGAAGGATGGAAAAGCTCTTTTCTATATTCATCAAGAATGCACGAAATCATTCTTCCAAGAGTGGAAGTAGCCAGTCAAGAAAATACCACATGGGATACTTTAAAAGTTACATATCAAGGTAAGGAGAAAGTAAAAACCGCCAAGCTACAGTTACTTCGTAGAGATTTTGAGAATTTAGCAATGAAAGATTCAGATTCCATAGAATCATTTTTTACTTATGTAGTTGGCTTAGTCAATCAAATCAAATCCCATGGTGAGACTCTTGAAGACAAAAGGATTATTGAAAAATTTCTTAGGAGTTTGCCTATGAAATTTGATCCTTTAGTTGTTGCTATTGAAGAAACTAAGGATCTGAGTCAGTTTTCTATTGATGAGTTGCATGCATCACTAATCAATCATGAACAGAGGATGAATAGATCACATGCAAGTGTAGATCAAGATTTTGCATCTCAGACAACAGGTAGTCATGGAAAAGAAGAGGTAGTTTCAGCCCAAAAGGGAGAGGAAGAACTCCATCTAGAGGACGCGGGGGCGGTTCATCAAACTCAGGTGGAAGAGGACAAAATCAAGAACAAAGTTATGGTCAGAGACAAGATAAGTCTCATGTTCAGTGTCATTATTGCAAGAAGTATGGGCACTATGCTTATGATTGCAAGAAAAAGCAATATGATCAGGAGAGGCAAAATCAAAATCAGGTTGGAAGTTCTATTTCTAAACCTATGTTTATTGCATGCACAAGGATTGTTGAAGCAATACCTTCTTTATCCCCTATTGAAAGTAATTTATCAAAAGAGAGTCCATGTGATGTATGGTATTTGGATTCAGGTTGCAGTAATCACATGACAGGTAATCTAGATTTGTTTTCTAGTTTGGATGATTCAGTTAAGAGTGATGTAACTCTTGGAAATAACAATATTGTGTTTGTAAAAGGAAAAGGCATGGTTAGTATTCTAACTAGAAAGGGGGAGAAAACACGTATGCAAGATGTTTACTATGTTGCAGGTTTGAAACATAATCTTATGAGTATTGGAAAACTTGGTACAAAAGGATACATAGTCTATATGGAAGATAATGAGTGCTTGATTGTCAAAAATGCTCCTAGCACTCAGTTGATTGCAAAAGTGAGGATGAGAAGAAATAGGATTTTCCCTTTGATACTAAAACTTGGAAAAAAGAGAAAATCAAATTTGTTTGCAGTAAAATCAGCAGCTCAGTTCGTAGCCAAGTCTGCAGTTAAGTCAAATCATCCTTCTACTGAGTCTACGCTCAAACAGATGAGTCTGCACTAAGGTAAAAGAGTCCTGCACTAGGTAACAGATCCTGCACCAATGCAAATCAGGTCTGCTCTATAACAAGCGAGTATTGCGTTGATTCCTACATAAATACAATTGAGTCCTGCGCTGAAGGAACACAATCAGCTTTTCATTCAGTCATGAAGGATGAATCATGGCTTTGGCATCTAAGGTATGGACATTTGAATTTTGGAGGTTTGAATTTATTACATAGAAATAATATGGTTAAAGGTTTTCCATTGATTCAGAAACCAGAAAGGGTATGTGAAGGTTGTATTTTGGGGAAGCAACACAGAGATTCATTCCCAGTTGGCAAAACAACAAGAGCAAGTGCACCACTTGAGATTGTACACTCAGATTTATGTGGACCTATGCAAACAACTTCTATTGGAGGTTGTTCATATTTTATGACATTCATTGATGATTACACAAGGAAGACATGGGTTTATTTTCTGAGAAATAAATCAGATGCCTTTGATACATTTCAGCAGTTCAAGGCATTAGTGGAGAAGCAAAGTGGATACTACATCAAAGTTCTAAGGAACAGGACAGAGGAGGTGAGTATGTTTCTAATGAGTTTATGAATTTTTGTAGAAATATCATGGTATACACAAGAAGTTTACTACCAGGTATACACCACAACAGAATGGTGTGGCAGAGAGGAAAAATAGAACCATCATGGAAATGGCAAGAAGCATGTTGAAGGAAAAACATCCTTCCAAATGATTATTGGGCAGAAGCAGTAGCAACTTCTGTTTATATTTTAAACAGGTGTCCAACAAAACTTGTTAGGAACATGGTTCCTCAACAAGCATGGACTAACAGGAAACACAATGTTTCACATTTCAGAGTTTTTGGTTGTGTAGCATATGCACATGTACCTGATGAGCTAAGGAAGAAGTTAGACAACAAAGGAGAAAAGTGTATTTTTGTTGGGTATTCAGAGAATACAAAAGCATACAAGTTGTACAATCCAGTCACTAGAAAGGTTGTGATCAACAGGGATGTACAATTTATTGAGAATGAAGCATGGGATGGAAGTATAGAGAAAATAGTGAGTATAGCAACAACTATTCCACATGATGATATGGAAGATGAAACTTTAGAGAAGCAAGGTATTGTATCTACAAATCTTGGACATGCACCACAAGTTGTAGCACAAGCTACACCTCCATCTACAGTTTGGAGGTCTCCAAGATTTCAGCCATCTTCAGCCATGCAAGAGACACCACAGAGAACACCAGAAGCTACTCCATCACCACAAAGCAGTCCTGCATCGAATAGTCCTGCGCAGCGGAAAACAAGAAGTCTTAGTGAGATTTATAATGTTGATACAACTAATTCATTTTCAGTTTTTGCATTATTTTCTCAAGCTGCAAATCCAGTATATTTTTGAAGAGGCTATAAAGAATGAAGTTTGGGAAAAATCCATGGATGATGAGATCGATGCTATAGAGAAGAATCAGACATGGGAGCTGATGGATCTTCCAAAAGGAAAGGACGTGATAGGAGTCAAGTGGGTCTACAAGACCAAATACAATGCTGATGGAAAAGTACAGAAACACAAAGCAAGGCTGGTAGCAAGAGGTTTTACGCAGCAATATGGAGTTGACTACAATGAAACATTTGCACCAGTAGCATTTGGACATGGTAAGAATGGTTTTAGCAATTGCAGCTCAAAACAAATGGCCTATTTATCAGATGGATGTAAAATCAACATTCTTGAATGGATTCCTTGAAGAGGAAGTTTATGTGAATCAGCCAAAAGGTTATGAGATTGAAGGTCATGAAGGAAAAGTATACAGATTGAAGAAAGTGCTCTATGGTCTCAAGCAAGCACCTAGAGCTTGGTACAACAGAATAGATTCTTATTTGATTGAGAATGGTTTCAGTAGGAGCAGCAGTGAGCCTACCTTATACACCAAGATAAATGAGCAAGGTAAGATTCTAATTGTTTGTTTATATGTAGATGATTTGATCATTACTGGAAATCTATCTACAAAGTCATTCAAATCAGCCATGAAGAAGGAGTTTGAGATGACAGATCTTGGTCTTATGCATTAATTTTTGGGCATTGAAGTTCAACAATCAGAAGGTGAAGTTTTTATCTCACAAGAAAAGTATGCAAATGATGTTTTGAAAAGGTTTAACATGTTGAATTGTAAGCCAGCACCAACACCAGTTGCAGTAGGTTTGAAGTTGAGCAAAGAGGATGAAGGATCATTTGTGGATCCAACATTGTTTAAAAAGTTGGTTGGAAGTCTTATGTATTTGACGGCCACAAGGCCTGATATTATGTATGGTGTGAGCCTCATATCAAGGTTCATGGAATCTCCAAAAGATTCACATTGGCAAGCTGGAAAAAGAATTTTGAGGTATGTACATGGAACAAGGAATCATGGAATTCTTTATTCAAGTTCAGATGAGTTCAAACTCATTGGTTATACAGATAGTGACAGTGTTGGAAGTATAGATGATCAAGAAAAACACATCCGGATATACTTTTCACTTTGGAACAGGAGTGGTTTCATGGGCATCAAAGAAGCAAGCCCATTGTCACGTTATCTTCAGCAAAAGCAAATTATGTAGCAACAACACGATCAACATGTCAAGTTGTTTGGATGAGAAGAATGTTGACAGATTTACAACAGAAACAAGAGGAAGCTACACAATTTTTTTGTGACAACAACTCAGCCATAACATTGTCCAAAAATCATGTTTTTCATAAGAGGAGTAAGCATATTGATACGAGGTATCATTTCATCAGGGAGCTGGTAAACAACAAAGAAATTCATCTTGAATTTTACAGATCTGAAGATCAGTTTGCAGACATTTTTACAAAGGCTTTGGCAAAGGAAGTTTTTGAATATTTGAGAGATTGTTTGGGAGTTTGTGATCCTACACATGGAAGATCTGAAAAATGCAAACACAACTCCAGAATAGTGAAAGCTACAAGGTTGAAAATTAAGGGGGAGTGTTGGAAATATGCATGTATGCATTGATAATTCCAACCGTAGCTTTTTAGGAGAATTAATCTTAGATTTAGTTTTAAAGTTTTGAGTTTGAAATAATTGAAATTTTTGATGAAAAATTATTTTTAGAATTAGATTTAATTCAAATAAATATGCTTTATATGTCATGCATAACATGCAACTATTTTAAAGCATGAATTTAAATTTAGAATGCTCAGTTGAAGTGTTGTTTAGAGTGGGTGAGTTATTCGCATTTAAATAACAACAATTGTAATTGCTTTGTATGCACACACAAAGTGTGAAATTGCACAATAGGTCACCATGGCAATGTGTATTCATATGTTGCATGCACAGCTTGTAGTTGTAATTTGAGGTCCCCTCTGAGTATGAAGTAAAATTAATTAGGAATATTATGCACAACAGTGCTGGTTGATATTCTTTATTTATGCAAGTTATTTAATTATTCTAGTTTATTTCTTTTATGTTTTTGTTTAACACTCATCTTGAGTTAATTTGATGTGTTTAACTAATGCTTATCAGGATGTGAAAATAATGGGGGGGGGGATAAATGTGAGTTGGTAGCATTAATAAATGTTAGTTTGGATTGTTTTCAATTTGTTTTGGGTTTTGTACTCAATGTTCCATGTGAAATTCGGATTTTAACCTTATAGGCTATTTTAGAGACTTGTGGGATGACGCTAAGCTTGACACCTTTGGAGACAAGCTAACTCTTGTCCACACCTATTAATCTTTCCCACCCACTTAGCCTATGATGTGAGCAACTTAGTTTAGGTTTTATTTTGTGTTTTAATGAAAGAAAAGAACAATCAATTGCACTTTCTTACATGGGTATTTAATTTTGTCCTTAAGGGGTGTGGGTTAGGTTGAGTATGTAAGAGGAGGGTAATTTCCTCAATGACTAGTTTATTATTCTTTTGGATTTGGGTTTGACCTTCATGATGTTGGATGGAGAAGAAATGATGTGGCATCCTACATGGAGCCACATCATCTTCCTCTCCCTCTTTTATATTTATTAGAATTTTTGTGAAATTTGTGGGGTTACTTCTGGTTTGGCTCTCTAATTTTTGAATGCTTTCTTTTTGGAGTGTTTTTCTGAGTTGAAGATTGCTTGGAATCACTTGAGCTTGGACAATTTTGGGACTTTCTTGTGAAGTGGATTCTTACTATGGCAAGGTAAGGTCTTCACCCCTGGTTTCTTCTATTTTCTTGTGTATTTATGTGTCGAATGAATGTGTTATTGCATGATGTTGTGGGTAGTGAAATGTCCTTAGGATGTTTATAAGAAAGTGAAATGGAGATGAAATTTTTTGGGAGGTATAAGAGTTTCTCTTGGGTATCTACGACAGAGTGGGTTGGGTGCCCCACATTCTTCTCATCTTGTTATTTTGTTCACTGTGGGAGACATAAGAGAGAGGAAGGCTCAAGACTAAGGAGGCATAAGATATTTTTGGGTTTGATTGAGTTTTGGATATTTTTGAGGTGGGCATCCAAACCCTTGGGAGGCACAAGGGTATCCCCATATTCCTTTCTCTACTTGTCTTGTTTTAGAGCCAATGTTTTGGAAAGTTTATGTATAAAAATTAATGTGTTGTGGTCATTTTCTTATGTGAATGTTTTTTTGGAATTAAAGGTGGAAGCCTTGTCTTTTGTTTCCATGGTTGTCAAATATTCCATATTGTATCATTGTTGGGGCTCTGGGGCTAATTAGGAAGTAGGATTCACTTCCTCATTGGAGTATTGGTTGGGTTGAGAGTGTTTTCTACTCCCCAATTTTTGGTTATTGTGTTGATCTTGTTGCAGGTTGAGTTCAAAGGAGGAATCATGTTTCTTGTTGCATTTGGAGGAAAGGAACAATAATCACTTATAAAAATTTTATCATGTTGTCTCCATTGTGTATGGAGGTATTGTAAACTTATATTCTTAAAGTGGGGCTTGTAATTTCTCTTATTTATTCAAATTGTAGTATTAGTTCTCTTTGTAAATGAAAGTAAAGGGTTTAGTATTACTTATTTTCATTATTGGGAAGAGAAACAATTTTATTGTAACAAGTACTTGATATAATTGAAATTTGATTGAAATAAGAATAATATACTTTAAATCTAGTAGTTTCATTTCCTTCAAGAGGAGTGATAATCATTTTAAAATATGGGGAAATATTGTTATAAATTATTGTTTTGAAATGATTGAATTTACATTGTGTAATAAAAGGAAATAGTTACTTACATTTCACTACTTGAAGGGCATATGATAGTAAGTTAAACTAGATTGTTATTTTTTTTGTACAATTGAAGAAAGTTTAAACTTTATGTGTTGATGGAAAATTCCTAAAAATTTCATTGATTATTCATCTTGTCAACAAATGGATTGTTTTCCTTTTTAAATCAAATAGAGTAAAGAAAAATGCATGGTTACCATTAGACCTTAGTCTCAATTGATTGTGTTATTTTATCATCAATTTACTATTATTTTATACAATGATAAAATGTTAAATAAAGTAAAAATAATAAAGGGAAAGAAAAATTAGTTTTTACATCCTATATATTACTATAAAATTATTAAACAAAAATTAAGTAGGAGATTAACGTTAATATAAATTATTAATCATACTAATATTATTTCTTTTAATAGCACTAATAATATTAACATATTAATAATAGTATATTAATATATATATATATATATATATAGTAGTTATTAGGTTATAGAAAAATTTTATGAAAAAAAAAAAAAAAAATTGTTAAAACTACATAGGTCGTGGCCTGTTCTTTTGGTAAAGGGAGAATGGTGGGGGTGGAGGTCGCCGACCACACCCCCCACCCCATATAATATGTTATGGGGGTGGGGTCCCCAACCTCCCCCCTCCACAAAACATTAAACCCCCCAAACTCTATCCAAAATTTGTGTACCATTTACACTGACACTATTGCAAATCCACATCTAATAAAAAGCACAGTCGGCTTTGAACTATGCTACCCTCCACACGGCTGGGATACTTGAAACTATTATATATATATATATATATATATATATATATATATATATATATATATATATAAATAATACATTCCTTTTGATTTCAGGTATATATAAAATGAAATTTTTATAACAATATATACATTATATATATGTATGTATATATGTATATATCCTTTTTCCCATGTGTATATATACATTATTCTACCTATTTCACTAAAATAGGACAAATACCCATATGCCCAATAGGGAAAATACAAAAACGAATAATTTAAACAAATAATTAATCTGTGCAAATCCTAGATGAGGGTATAAATGAAATGTCGAATAAAAAGAAAAAATTTGTTTGTCCATGAGCTTGAGCTTGTCTCCCATGGTTTCCATCCTTTTTCTCCTCAAACTTGTAAAATAAGAAAAGAAACTATTATCACCGAATCATAGCACCCCTTTATGTTTCCATAAGTGCATATACTTGAACTTATGGTGTGATTGGATAACATGGGTACTATCTCCAAGTTGTGGGACTTGCTACTTGACATAGACATCCAGAGAAAGTTGGTCCTTGCTCCGAAACTACCTGCCAAAATCTACTCTAATGCAGGGTAAACTAACTATTCTAATCTAGATTTCCAAGGGACCAAGGAGAGAGAGTGTATAAAATGAAAGCCTACACTAAAGCGGTGATACACCAGAAAAGGAAGGTGTGAGAGTAGTCTCCCAATGTGTGAGATAGAGAAGAAAAATGCACACTAGAAGGGGTGATGATAGTTCTCCACAATCTAGCAAAAATGCATTTTACAACAACTATTTCAAACATACACAATGATAGTGGATCTCTGCATGAGCATAAAGTAGACACAATATTCTTGGAATCAAGATTGAAGGGGCAAGAAGAATACAAGAAAACATAGCAGGGGAAGATACATCCACAAACTTATATTTTATTGCTTCATGATATGCACAGTTCAACCTGTTACAAGATAAGGGGCTAGATCACCATGCAAGGAGTCCACTACAAGGGCCTGCAACACACTGCCTTCACAAAGCAATTTTGACAGAGCTTTGTTACCCAAAAAATCTCCCCTTTACAATGAGCCCAACACTCCAATTTATAGAAAAAAATGAGAAGGAGAAGAGAAGGGAAAATGGAAATCCCAAAATCTGTCCTTCAACCACCTGTAAGAGGCATTAAATTGCATGGAATGGTTAAAAATTACTTGGAAAAGGCTCCCCATACTATCCCATGTGCTTGCAGCAGAGAAAGAATGATGGCCATGCCTCTTAATTGCACTCCCAGCTACCAAATAAAACACTGTTCTGAATCTGGCCACATTTCCTTAAAAAACTCAATCAATTTTCTGATCACATCTAGAATTTCTTGATTACTGTGCATCGGGCTCGGAACCACGATTCCAACGGTACCAATTTTGTGTGATTTCGTTGAGGAATGCAAAAGTTATGGCCTTCTGAGTGCGGGTAACTATTTTGGGCCTGGCAGGCGTTTTCTGTCATCTGACGGGAAAGAGCATTCACTGACTAGAGCCGAACACGTTTCCTTAATTTATGGCCATTTGAAGTTTCCAGACCAAATGTTGACTTTTCTTCCTGTGACACGTGTCATGATTTGATTGGTCGACGGGTCTGCCAGCTCTTTCGCGCCCTTCGCGTCTTTTTGTCCCGGATGTCCCAAACCGTTTGGGACAAAAACCTCCGATCTGCTCGAAATGGGCTTCCTTGTCCCTCTTTGCATTAGACACATGGCAAGATTTGATTGGCTCTCGGCTCCTTCAGGTTTTCGCGTCCCACGCGTCCCTTTGTCCCATTTGGTACAGTGCTCTTTGTGCTGATTTCGGCCGAACCGGTCGGTTCAGGCCTATTTGTCCGAGATGTCCCATTTGCTTTTGGACTGTTTGTTCCTATTTTGCCCGGTTTAGCCGGTTCGGGTATGTTTGTTCCACTTGGCCCACTTTCTTTTGGACTGCCTTGACTGATTTCGGCCGAACCGGCCGGTTCGGGTCCATTTGACCCAAACGTCCCAGACTGTCCCTCTCAGCAGTTGATTTTTTTTCAATTTTTTTGGCCAGATCGGATTTTCGCGCCCGCCGCGTACTTTTGTCCCAGATGTCCCAATTGCTTCCGGGGCCGCCTGTGCTCATTTCGGCCGATCCGTGCCTTTTTGTCCCAACTGTCCCGACTGTTGTGAGGACTAGGACTTAGCCATTTTTCGTGATTTTTCCTGGCCCGAGCCTGTTTTTTGTAATTTTTCTTACATTTTCTCGGAACTTGGTCCCTCCTTCTTGGACATGGGAGTTAGAAAATTCTGAGGGGACCCCAAAAACATGACTTTTTTTTCCCCTGACTCAATCTATTTGCCTGGGACTTGAGAATTTAATGCATGTTATCAAAATTACCTTGAGGGGTGAATTTTGGATAATAAAAATACAAGCTCTTTGTTTGTTGTCCAAAGGCATTCACCAGTCTGAAACCCAAGTTAACGTTGGTAATTTAGCAGTAATTGGATACTTTCTGCAAGTGGAGAACTCTCATTATTAAATAAACAAAAAAATATAGGGAGCTTTGCTGAATAGAGCTCTTAGGAATAGCTGCTTAAAATTGGTACCATCACGTGTTTAATTAGTCATGCAGAAAAAAATTTAATTTTACCTAATCTCTCTTCATGTTACTATACAAAAATTTGATTGATCTAGATATTTATATGGGTTTGAAGTATTTTCATTTGTCTTTGGATGTAAAGGAAGCTTCTTCTTGTATGCTATTGTTGTTTTCTTGTTATATGCAGAAGAAGAAGAAGATTGGGGATATGAGGCACTTCATTGGGGCGTAATGTTTTCCTGTATTGATTCCTTATTCATTTACTTCTAAGTTCCGGTGCTACGTACACTATAAGCTTGTTGTTCTTTGTCATTATTTGTTGTTTATCTTTTATCCTGAGTAGTTATTGTATTGCTAAGCCATTGAATGTGCCTTTTTTATGTTATCCCACTTATGTCTCTACAATATTTACCCTTCCTCTATGTGAAACCCTCTATTTTCCTATTCTCTACTAAAGAAAATGACAAGATATTCAAATAGAGTATGTGCACCATCAATTTAGCAACTTGCAAGACGTGGGAGCTAAATAGATTTGGTCTCTTGGAATACATCAATTTTTGTTGAAGGATTAGAAAAAAATTGTTTTGTTGAAGTGTTTAGTGGGCTATGAAATGGGTTTGTGTCCATCAATGCATGAATGAAAGACATAAATTTGATATCGGTCCCATTTTAGCAAGGAGTTTGACTGATTATGGCCTCCATATTTTTCCCCAAATGGTTGTTTCATCTAAAGTGTGTTGGCAGTTAGAAAGGAAAATACATGGGCCTCCTCATGAAGCTTCTCTATTGTTCACGAAATGTAACCAGCAGGTTTCCACATGGTGGTTCAT